>ML252447.1:853-18868 GCA_005239495.1 Nicotiana undulata | reverse complement strand
AAATAAAATAAGAATGTATATTAACAAGTCAGGCAATTAATATATTATTTAACTATTTTAAGCAATACAATAAAATTATGTTAGGGACTTAGGGTAAAGGAAATGGTATTATAAAATAAGGGTATATTTATCTTTTTAGTATATCTTATCGGTTTATCGATAAATCGATAAACCGATAAGCGAAAAGGATAAAATCGAAATCGAAATCGATAAATCGATAAGGAAAATTTTGAAATCGAAATCGAAATCGATAAATCGATAAACCGATATCGATAAACCGATAACAAATAATCGATTCGATTTATCGATAAACCGATTCGAATGCACACCCCTAATGCTAGAAACATGTGAAGTGTATGTCTAACCCAATAACGAAAGTTTTGTAAGGGGGCTGGAGCAGGTTGTTCGATCAAGTAAAGGAAACTGAATGGAATTCATAATTGTCTCAACCTTCTCTTTCCCGTTTTTCTTTTTATTGTCTGAATTCAGGAGCTAAGACCATTCCAGTGTTTTGAGTTGTGCTCCATATAGGAGGAAAATTCAGGTAAAACTAATATGACATGGATAAATGGGGGACTTATTATTCCTGGTTTTCTAGCTACATGTGCATGGTCTTCTAGCCTCATAGCTCTCTGCTTTCGATATGTTACCTAGTAGGATAATAAAGTAACAGTTTATATTTGTTTCACTCTTCTTTTGGGAGAAGTGAAAAGAAGTTTTATATATTTCAGTTGTCACAAGGCTAAATTTGAATTTGTCTTCATTTGTCAATCTTGATAATTTAGCCAAATGTCTCCAAGCCAAGGGTCTTCAGGAAACAACCTCTCTATCCCTTCGGGGTAGGGGTAAGGGTCTGCATACATTCTACCCTCTTCAAATCTCACTAGTGGTATTCTACTGGGTTGTTGTTGTTGTTGTCTAGCCAAATGTGAGAAAGTCAACAATTATGGATTATACATTACCAATGATGATTTAGCGGAGAAGGGTTAGTTAAATATCGAGTAATTTATTTGTTGTATGTTTGACCGGTCTATTGGATGCCGAGGGTCTATTGGAAACAGCCTGTCTATTCTAGGGTGGGGGTAAGGTCTGCGTACACACTACCCTCCCCAGACCCCACTTGTGGGATTATGCTGGGTTGTTGTTGTTGTATGTTTGACCGGTAGATAACATCATTTCCAACTTAACTAAAAAGCCTATTCAATTTGAATAAAATAAATCAGAATTTAATCTTGTTTCTTTCTTAAACCTTTATCATGCGCACTGTTATCAGCCTAATAATTATTTATATTTTACAACTGCAAAATCCTCAAGAACAATACTATTACAGGACGACCTGAGTGAGTTGATTTCTCTTTGCACAGTGGCGAAATGGGTTTGCGTGTTCAATGCAATCCAGTATTTTAAGTCGAACCTTATTTCTGTGTGCAGAAAGACAAATATAAATAAAGCACTGAAGTGTGTAGTTTAGCGGTTAATGCTGTGAGTTGAGAAACATGAGGTCTCAGGTTTAAATCCTATCAGAGGCAAAAACACAAGGTGATCTCTTCCTATTTATTCAAGCCTTGATGGATAGAGTTATCCGATATCTGTGATGGTGGCAGGTAGCATTATTTCGTAGAGTCGATCGAGATGTGCACAAGCTGACCCGAATATACGGCATTTATAAAAGAAAATATAATCAAACATATAGTCAAAATCACAACTCTCTCAACTTAGAAATTACAATGTTTAAATTTTGAATTTGTCACTCTGTTCCTCTAGTCTTTAAATTTTGACTTTGTCACCCTGTTTTCTAGGATTGCTACATTTCCAGCTGGCTTCTAATAAGCTATGTTGCGCGGACTCTCCTAAATAGCTGTCACATTTGTGTTGGATCCTTCAAAATGCACTATTTTGGAGAATCCGACACGCACCATCGACATTTTAGAAGAGCCCGAACAACATAGCTGAGAAGTACCTTTGCCATTGTGTGTAATACAGTTGTCACTATCAAAATACTATTTTCTCAATAGGACAAAGTGGAGCATTACTTTAAGCTAAAAAGCACAGGCCAAAAAGAGGAAATAAAAGACGATCTAGCTTATTTCGCTATAATTTGTCACTGATAAAGGACCACACACTATTTTGATTCTCCTCTACCAATGGGGTTATTGCTGAAATAATAATAGGGGGTGGGAAGAAGGAATATGAAATTAATTTAGGGGTATCATCACTTTTAGCCCGCGCCAGAAATTATTTATATTAGATGGCCGAAAAAGTGTATAAAACTTGTATAATTTTTGTATAACATACAGAATGTATATATATACAAAGAATATAAAAAAATTATATATTTTTTCGACTATTATTTTTACAGCGGATATACAGTATTATTTTTTTATTAATTTGTGATATTCACTATCGGTCAGTATATTTTAACTTGTTGTAATATGGAATGTATTACAGTATATAGATTTTTACACATTGGTATATTTTAACTTATTGTAACAAATAACCTATCGTATTTGGCGGAGGCAGGATTTTTGTTAAGATGGTTCAAAAATGAAAAAAAGTTAAAAATTAGAACACATTGTGGCAAGTGGTAATTGAAGTACTAACCTCACGAAGATTTTGAACTCCTTGACCACTAAGCTATGCTTTTGGCCTCATATACAGTGTAATGTATACAGGTGCGAAATAAATTTTGCCTTATATATATATATATATATATAGTGTAATTTTCCAGTGAAGGGAACTCTCTTTCGCCCCTAAATCCGCCCCTGAATTTTCCGGTCCACAACCTTACTTTCTATGGATATTTACATGTTGTTATCATTTAGGTAGTCTAATGGTGTAAAAATTCTTTTACATTATTAAACTCAGGAGGAATATTTGCAAAGAACAATCAGTTAATTATGCAGTATTTATTCTCTATCTTTTTTTATTTTAGAAATAATGGATTTTGAGCTTTTAGTTACACTTTTCTAAAGCTTATGTTAGTGTCACTTCTTTAGTCATTTTCTCACCGAAGGAACAAAAGAGTCGGAGAATATTTTGTTGACATTGTGTTCAAAGAGAATTAAAGCAACAACTGTTGATTCTCTCAGAAAAAAAGGGTAATAGACAGAGGCGGAGCTAGAGTGCCGGGAGCAGGTTCGGCCGAACCCAATAACTTTGATTCGAACCTTGTATTTATCTTAAAAATTCCGTTAGAACCCACTAACTTAAAAAGATTAGAATCTCGAAAGCTTGAAATCTTGGCTCCGGCTCTGGTCAGACAACAATTCTTTTACATTGTTTTTGCATGTTTCTTGATTGGTACGTTGAACTACTAAGTGTGTTAAGTTACCTTGATTCCATGCAAGGATTCTGATGTGTTATAGGCAAGAAAAATGTTACTGCAGCATATTTGATGTGTTAAAGGCAGAGTCTGACTGGGAAATTGTACATTTGAGATTCTTTAGGCTTTGCTTGTGAGTTACTTTAGGCTTTGTTTCTCCGGGCAGTAGAAAATCTTTGACAACATATGCTATAGATTCTTTGTGGCGGAGCTCAAATTTTTGTAAAAATAGCACGGGCTAGCCAATTTTCGGACTGATCATTCAAAAATAGTCAGCGTTTGCCAAGTCACTGAAAAATAGCCATTATTTTGTTGTAACAGAGACCGGTCCAGCATAATTTGCACATGTGTATGAACTTCCAGCATATTATGCTGGAACTCCAACACGCGGAAAGTTCGAGCATAATATACTGGAGATTCGAGCACCTGTGTATGAACTTCTAACATATTATGCTGGACCGGTATACTTTACTGATATACTAAAGTTCCAGTATACTTATGTTAGAACTCCAATTTCAGTATATTAATGTGGAGTATTTTCCGTATTTTGAACAACGTTTTCGTTGAGATTTATCTTTACATGAAAAGTGGCTAAATATCGATTACTTTTGAAACTGTTGCTATTTTTGAATGATCACTTGTAAATCTGGCTATTTTTGAATTTCTCATACTTTTTAATTTTGACCGTAAATTTGGACATAGAATCTTTGAGATTTTTAAAACAAAATTTATATATTTGGAAACTACGTCGAAAATACTATAGAAAAAACTCATTTGACTCTCGAAATCTGAAATCCGCCACATAAATTGAGATGGAGGGAGTAGTATTCAGGCTAACTTGCATGCACCGCAGCTATGCCTCGGGTATTCATTATTCACTACCTCCCACCCGAGGTGGAGCCACCTTTATCCAAATGGAGTCGATTGACACCCTTTCGTTGGAAGATTACACTATTGTTATTTGAATATTGATATTTCATAGTTTTCGCACACTTTATTCAGCGTTCGGCTACACTCCTATGTGTTTAAAAGGGGCAGCTCGGTGCACTAAACTCCCGCTATGCGCGGGGTCCGAGGAAAGACCGTAGTTTTATCGACATCAAGTTTGTAAAAAGAACTAAATTCTTGTTGTTGCTTATACTGGCCCTATGTTATGATGTATACGCTCCAAATGTCCGGTCTTGGCCATGCAGTGAAGTTTTGAGTCTCGTCGTGTTGTCTGCTTGTATGATTCTAAGTAATTGTCACCTCTTGAGCTAGCTTTTAAAGTTGAGTTATGTCCGAGATTCATTTTCTTAACTTGATATCAGAGTCAAACCTATCATAATTCTTGGTTTATCTGATATTAGGTTCCCATTTGTGTGGTCTAACATTGAATTAGACCAATATACATTTTCTTAGAAAGTTCAATAGCTTTGCTGATGAATCATAGAAGTTATAAACCAAGTACTGCAACATTATAAAATGTTCATTTCAACCTTGTAAAGTTGCTCTACCATTTATGCAAGAATATCATTATGATATTTTGAACTGTTTAAAGTTGGTAAAGCATTAGGGATGTGCGAGCGGTTGGCGTTGGTGGGTACGAGGAGAGGTAGCGGGCGGCCTAAGAAGTATTGGGGAGAGGTGATCAGGCGGGACATGGCGAGACTTTAGATCTCCGAGGACATGGCACTCAATAGGAAGTTGTGGAGGTTGAGCATTAAGGTTGTGGGTTAAGAGGTAGTTGAGCATATTTTGTCACCAGTGTGAGGCTAGGCTGATAGGATTTAGTTTTAGACTTCTAGTGGTTAGAGCTATGTTTACACTACTCTTCCGTTTTCATAGTACTGTCGGGCCTTATTTACTGGTCATTATTTTTGCCTTTCATCTATTCACTGGTTCTTGTGTTGCTGTTATTATTTCCATGATGGTACTAATATATTGTCTATTTTGTCTGTTTGTCTTCTTGAGCCGAGGGTCTATCGGAAACAACTTCTCTATCCCATCGGGGTAGAGGTAAGGTCTGCGTACACACTACCCTCCCAGACCGCACTTGTGGGACTATACTGGGTCTTCGTTGTTGTTTAAAGTTGGTAAAGCCATTGATTCATCATATAGTTCACAACAGTTTGGCTACATTTGATGCTTGTAATGCTTAAATAGAAAGTATCAGAAACATAAGGGTGATACAAATCAGAACAAGAAATCAGCAACAAACTAAGACCATTTCTTAGTGTGATCATTAAAAAGGATCATCACTAGGTATCTCAATACATAAAATGACAACAATGTACTAAAACATCCTAGATACTAGGATTGAATTTGGGAACTAAACTCGACGTGCTGTAATCGAATGGCTCCGAGACAAACATAAAAATCTGTTGTCTCAGATAACAATAGAGTTTGATGAAGTAAATCAAGTTGCATTGAGCTCTTTCTTATACATGTTTTCATCAAATTACTGAAAATTATCTTCGTGCGACCATAAACCATTAAAATCTCCCATATTAGCTTGATTCCAACCTTCATATCCTGCAGTATAAAGACAGACAAGACTACATTAGTTTTTCCTTTCATTTGTTGGAAAATATTTGGATTTTACGAATGACTTGGCTTGGTTTTAATAACCTTCATAGGACATATCGTTGTTGCCATAGAATCCCGTGTAGGGAGATACACAGCCGTAGCTACTGAGATCGCCAGAAAGTTCAACTTCCCCTCTAAAATTCGGGAATGATGAACTCGAGGTGAACTCAAATCGATCATTTGGTTGCGTTACTGTCATGTTTGGAAAGTCATAGTTCGGATAGTCTCCACGAGTACTCTGTCCTTGAGAACATTCCTACAATGCAGCCACCAAAATCAGTATGAAGTTCAAACGAAAAACCAGACCGAAATACATTGAAAAAAGAAACGATCTCAATACCTTTGAAGAATCAAGAATCATATCATGTGACATCCAAAAGTTTGCTGCATTAGTCCCCTCATAAGGAGAGGTAATAGGAGTCGAATAGTTGCTATCGTTGGACATATGCGTCGTTTGAGTAGGCGTTTCAGCAGTAAGAACAACCGGTTCATTTGAGACTGCTATTGAAGTGTCCCTTGTCTTAAGTGATGCATCGTTTCTTTTGATGATACGACAAAGAGCGAAAGGCCCCTAAACATATTCAACATAGCAGAATATGATCAAGTTGTTGAAATCATGCATTTTGCTAAATTGTATTAAAGAAGCAGACACTGTGTTTGTTGAATCAACCTGGAAAGTTGGAGTGCCTTGAGAAACATCATCACAAAGACGATACTCGTGCATTACCCAATCCGTTCTATCGCCAAGAGGAGCTCTTCCACGATAGAAGACTAATGTCTTTCGGTATCCAACAACTGCAGGCTGATGACAGACAACTTTTCTGTCTTTCCCTGTCGCTTTCCAGTATCCAGACTTCGTGGCTCGATTGGTTCGCGAGCCATTCGGGTACTTCTTATCCCGAGGGCAGAAGAAGAACCACTCCATGTCGCGTTTTGGCAGGAAAGATTTCTCTGCAATTTTAAGGACATGATATCAGAGGCCGATAGAGCCTATATTCTGTTGGTTCAACTGAACACAGTATTTTCGACACACAGAACACAAACATAAATGTGAAAAAAAACACTAAAACTACTAAAATTTCACCAAATATTAAATTCTGAACCCATCCTAAATCCGTCTCTGCATGATGTCAAAATCCCAAAGTTCCCATTTTCAGGTAAGCAAATCATGAAACCAATTATATTGAGAAACTTCTAATGCTTTTCATCTTCTAATATGTTGTCAGTGTTTAAAGACTAAACAATAATTAACTTTCAAATATGAAAAAAGAGATGCCCCACAGAACACTCTATCTTTTGATTTAGACAATAAAGCAACAACTTTCACTACATTTTCAGTTCAAAAGTATCACCCCATCAATAAAAACCAATCAACTGAGAAAACCAACGTTGCGCGGACTCTCCAAAATGCTGCCGCACCCGTGTCGGATTCTCCACAAATACACTGCTTTTGCAGAATCCGACACGCACCTGGCGATATTTTCGGAAAGTCCAAGCAACATAGGAGAAAACATACATGAAAACATGACATGTCAAACACATTCTATCTCAATGCTGAGTTACCATTTTTATTAGAATTTAACTTCTACACACTAATAACTTAAAAGAATTTACTCGTTCAGATCACATAAAAGATAACTACAAGTATTAAACCATAAAGAAGAGAGATTTGTAACAAGAAATAGGCAGGTTACCGATTACAACATGTTAAAATACACTGATTGTGTAGAAATTCTTTGCACTGTCAGTGTATATAAGTTAAATCCTTTTTATTATACGCGTAAACTGATAAGACCAAATTCTTATCAAGAATGTATACCTGGAAGTTCCCATGGATCAAATTTATACAAGTCTATTACTGGAATGACTTCCAATTCAATTTCAAGTCCATCAGTTTTCCTTTTCAGGTAATATCCAACCAATTCCTCATCAGTTGGATGAAATCGAAATCCCGGAGGTAATGAGGTTCCTCCCATTAAGTAATTTCTCAAGTCCAAATCAAGAAAATATCCAAAACTAGCTATAGCAAAAGATTCAGAAATAATATGTCACTGAATTTCTCAGTGGGGTCTGGGGTAGAGAGTCTGTTTCCGCCCTCGGGTCAAAGACAACTAAGTGCCTCTGTACCTATTGAAAATCAAAAAGATCCAAAAATAAAAACTTTTAGCTACACTGAATTCAAGAATCGCGATAAATTTTGATAAAATGCTCCCCTGGAGCAAGAAAATCATCTTCGTTGACAAGAAGTTCAGAACTTTATATTCTAGCAAAAAACCCCACTTAGCCCCTTAAAAAAACTCTTGGAAATTGGTAAAGAAAGTAAATTTTAGTGAAAATTTAAAACCCCACAAGGTAAAATGCATCAAAATGACACAAGAAATTTTCAAATTTTCAAAAAAATATAATTATTTTATAATAGCAAATTGGGATGACTACTCTTAGTTTGGTGTATATGCAGATGAGAAGATGTGTAGAGTAATAACAAATGAGTGTGGATGGGTTTTTATAGGCTATAGAGAGAAATCTATACTCCAAAATATATGAACACCGAAAGGTTATCATAAATTAAATTCCATAAAGAGTGACCCCACCAAAATCAAAATTCAGTTCACACCTAAACAACAGTTATCTCCCGCCAAAGCAAGCACTATTGACCGTTAAAGATTTTTCTGCAGGAATTTGACGGGTGTTCGAGCTAGTTTACTTGCACCTCGACTATTTCATATTATCTACCAGCACAAGTATCGGACAAACGTACCAGCTCGGCTATTTCACCGGCAGAGGCGGACCCAAAATTTTTACGCGACGGGACACATTATTTTGCTCAATCACGCCCCCAAAGACTCTTAGTGTTCAGGATGCCAACTGCTTTAAATTAACCATTTTCAAGGTATATACGTGTATATATATATATATATATATATATATATATACGGGATTTCATCCGAAGTTTACGGTGTCCGATGACCCCTCACCCATACACATGGGTCCGCCTCTGTCACAGGGTATTTGCTATTGTGCATCAAGCTAACTTGAACGCATTTTGATTATTTCACTAGATATTAGGGGTACATGGACCGGGTTGGTTCGGTTTTTATCAAAACCAAACCAAACCAATTATATCGGTTTGGATCGGTTCGGTTTTATCGGGTTTTCGGTTTTTTTTTTTGGTTACATGAATATAGTTCCAATCTTACTTTGTTAAAGTTATAGATAAAGTTTTGATAAGTGAATATATGTTTAGTAAATATTGCAAAAATTGACAAACATATGATCTATTACAATATTTTAATGGGAGAATTTTTTAGTAATACATGATAGTTATTTTCTTAGTCGTCTAACAATAATTTTCGTTAATGTACGCTTCCTAGGTTAACACATGAGAGGATCTCAAATATTTCAATATTTTTTAAAGAAAATTCAATATAAAGTCTTAAAAATATATATATATATAAATTATATATTTATATGACGGTTTGGTTCGGGTTATTTTACTCAACACCAAACCAAGTCAAACCAAACCTAGTCGGATTTTTTAATCGGTTTGGTGCGGTTTTCGGTTCGATTTGTACACCCCTAATAGATATATGTTATTGTCCACCGGTACGCGCGTATGTATTGCTATCTATTAGCAGGTATGTAGCCAAGTAACTCTGCTCATCAAGATTTAGACAAATAAAAAATCACATAACCATTTTTTGCTATATCGGAATTTGAACCCTATTTTTTAAAATTCATCTCATCAATCAGTAGGCCAAATTCTTATATGCATGGAATTGAGATTTTCTTTTTTGTCCTATTTCTTTTTCTCATCTTTTTCAGCCATAAAGTTTACTTCCAAATTTTTTTGGTCACAACCTACGTATTAGACCGTCTCAACAATTTCACCAGGTATATGCTATGTTCATCGGTTAGTTTACCCGCACCTTAACTTATTTCACCTAATATATGTTATTGTCTGCTAGCACAAATATCGAGCATGCAAGTATCTGCTAGACCACCTCGACTGTTTCACTAGGTACTGTTATCATAATTACTATGATTGCCCACTAAAGCTCAGGCATATGTAAAAAAACTCACACAGATTTTTTATCTCTTCAAAAAGTTGAGCCCTAATTTTTTATATTTTTCACTAATTTGATTGACCACTAAATCAAATCCTTAAATGCATGAAATTGAGTTTTTCCTTTTATTTTTCTCATCTTTTTGTAATGTCTACTTCCAAAAACTTTGGTCACATTTCATGAATCTTTCCCTAAGTCATCAAGTTACCTTAGTCATGCCACATCATCCTGAGTCAGACAAAATCACTTTTCCTTTGTTTAATGGTAGTGATCTCATCCTATGGCCCAGTGTTTCTAAAGAATAGGTCATTAAAGTGCATATTTGACACTTTTTTTGTGGTGTCCAAAGGGTAATAACTTAGTGAAAAAACTCTATTTTGGCGTTCGTGATTAACATTCAACTGGTAAAGTTGAAAAAAAGGCACCCGATGCATTAAGCTTTCGTTATGCGCAGGGTCGAAGAAGGGTCAGACACAAGGATTTATTATACGCATAGGGATTTTCAACACTAGAATTGCCATAACTCTCTTTCTGAATGTCTCGACTTTCTTTCTCAAACTACCGGATAGGGGTGCGAAAATAGCAACAATTAATGGTAGAGCAGAAATTTTTGCCTGAAACGAATCCCTCGCTTTGATAAGAAATATCTGAGTAAACAACCTTTGAGCTGAGGTAATATTTCATTTTTAGGGTTAACTTTGCGTTCCTTAGTATGTTTCTGCCCTAAACTAAGAAAGAGTATAGTGCTTGTTTTGATATGAGTATTACATACTATCTGCTGGAATGTTTTCAACGTCCCCCTTATGCAACTACGGGAATTTCTTCTGGTTCGCTACTATTTTTTCGTTCGGCTCACGACTGACCTTGAACTGGCCAAAAAGCTTTCTATTTGAACGGAGTTCCACAATTGCAGAAGCTTCGGTCTCTATCGATTATACTTTTAGTTAATTGGGTAGGTGTCAATATCATACCCTGTATTTCTACAAGTTATTTCTACGGCTCGAACCCGTAACTTCCTGATCATGCACATGGTAAAGTTGCGAAACTTAAATTCCCATTGTATTACATAGTTTGAGCAAACAATCAATCCAAGATTATTGAAAGTTAATGGAGCTGTATGCTTTATTTAAACTAGATAAAAAGGTAACCTTACACATCTTTAATATAAAGTAGGAATGTTACAGTTGCAAGCCAATGAATATGTGAACTTGAACTTTAGAAGACTATAGCTTTGAGTTCTTCCACAAAAAAAAGCTGAATCCACATTAGTTACACTATTTTTGGTCTGAACTGCTGGTGGTTTGGGGTCTACATATATAGCTTATTATTCTAATAAAAAAACTAATTTTATTTAATATGGTTATCTTCTACTTTTATTGAAGGGGAGCGTTGGAGCAATGGTAAAGTTGTCTCCGTGTGACATATAGGTCACGAGTCGAGCCGGAAAGTAGCAACTACTGCTTGCATTAGGTTAGACTGTCTAAATCATGCTCATTAGGGTACGGTCTTTCATCGGACCTTACGTGAATACGAAATGCCACGTACACTGACCTGACGTCCTTTTTAATCTTCTACTTTTATTGTCCACAAAATTGGTTAAAAGAAGTGTATAATAAGAGATTAATGCGATCTCATAAGATTTACATGTTTTTAACACTTTTCACACTAAGAAATGAATGAGTTTAAGTTCTAGTTATCTGATTGAACCAAAAACATTTACATAAATAAGTTATTTATAAAATTATTTTAGAAAAATAAACCCGTTTAATCTGGAAGCAATGGTAAAGTTGTCTCCGTGTGACCTATAGCGTATAGGTTACGGGTTCGGAGAGACGTACGGACCCATGTGTATGGGTGAGGGGTCAACGGACCCTGTATACTTCGGCCGAAATCCAGTATATATATATATATATATATATATATATATATATATATGTTGAAAATGGTTAATTTAAGGCAGTTGGTAGCTAGTCTCAACACTAAAAGCTTTTAGGGGGCACTGATTGAGCAGATTAATGTGTCCCGTCGCGTAAAAATTCTGGGTTTGCCTCTGCGAGTTCGAGACGTGAAAGAAGTCACTAATGTTTGCATTAGGATAGACTGTCTACATCACATCCCTTAAGATATGACCTTAATTTTCCGAATTTTACGTGATATGGTCATATGGAATACCTTATGCACCGAACTACATTTTAAATCCTTCTATTTAAAGGTGCTTTTGTCGAACGAGATTTCCGGTTACCAAAAATGAGAGAGAACTCGACAAGGCAAGTACAAAAAGACTGTCGTTTGCAAGTTAAGAATATTTTCTTGTCTTCAAACTTTTTTTAAAAAGCATACATGATGTTTGTTATCGTGAATAATAGCCTTAAAATAATTAGTAACTGTTTTTCTCATGATCACAAATTCCAGGAGCTCATTCTAATCAAATAATTAAAATATGAATAATGAGTTCGATCGAATCAATAAGTTTTAGTTCAAACTTTATATTTATACGAAGAATTCCACTAAATATATATATATAAAATCAAATTCAATTATTAATATCTGGTGTCGCTATCCTAATTTTACACGATGTATTCTTATCAAAACTGACTTTTCCCTTTACCACTCCAGTAAACCTAATTTGAATATATTTGGTTATGTTCTTCAGTCAACACTTTTACCATTTAAAAAACAAGGTGATATGAAACATGTGTGTTAAATTAAATATAAAAGAATATGTAGTTGTTTGATACTAATGGCTTGTCCTGACTTGGTTGGACGGTTGTTACACATCGTTTTATAATATTGTATTGAATTATACTGTATCGTTTGATGAATACATTGTTTGGATAGACTGTATCGTTTGCCGTTGTTTCATGATATCATGCACCAACAACATGAAGAATAAATTTGCAATATTATAAAGAAAAATTATGATACGGGATAAATTTAATTTATTATATAAAAAGTCAGGGTAAATGATAAAATAAAATTATATAATAATAGTAAAGGGTGAGATGAGAGAAAAAGACAAGATAACGACCAAATCGGTGGCTACATAAAGTGACACATTTCATCGTTACGTAACGATAGACTTAACAATACGATACAATAAAATTTAAGTAACAATCAAAATAAACATTGTATTTAAAGTAACAATACGATGTAATACAATAGATAACGACCATCCAAACAAGTAAGCGATTGCTAAATTTAAGTTTGATAGGTTTTCGAAATTCAAACACACTTTTAGCCTTAAATTATTATTTTTTAAAACTATGAATTCAAATAAAATATTTATTTAAATATTAATCTCTTTTCACATGCACACATATATACGCTGAGAAAGAAAGCTCTTAATTTTCAACCAAGCAATTTTTTCAAGATGGTTCAAATTTAATTTTTTTTCCTATTTCACTATGAATTATTTGAAAACAAAATATTTTATCTTTTTTTTAGCGAAGGATCTATTGAAAATAGTCTCTTTATTTTCTTAAAGTATGAGTAAGATATGCGTATACACAACTCTCTCAGGTGAGATTGATGAAAAATTTCAACTGTACCTTGACTGTATTCAATAATTCATAACCAATAATTATGAGAAACAGAAACACTGGCTCAGTCCTCCAGTCCAAAGAGAAGAAAATGATTAGAAAAGGAAAGATAAACAAAAGAAAAGTTGATTAATATAAGACAAATCTTAAGTCTTAATCAGATAGGATGAGATAAGAAGGGGTGTACAAAGACTTGAAAGTGTATGGAAAATCTGTCATAAAAGTTAAGATTGACGTTGTAGTATGAATGGAAGACTAACGTACACGGTGGCGAAGCCAGGAAATTCAATAAGGGTGTTCAAATTTTGAATGCCTTTTGTCAATGGGGGAAGACGTTCAAAGTCTATTTTTAATTTGTAACAAGCAATACTTTACAGTATACGTTGTATAATTTTTCGACGAAGGGTGGTCAACTGACCATCCTTGGGCCAACATAGCTTCGCCCCTGAACGTAGAATACAAGGAGAAGCCTAGTGTACGAAATATCTCATATTCACGTAGAGTTCGACGAAAAACTGCATTTTGAAGGGTGTGAGGTGACGGCCTATTCTAATATAAGTATGAGTGACAAATTTCACGGTTCGAACTCCAGTGGCATAAAAACCAATGTAGAATATACGGAAAAGAATTTGGTCAATCCAATATAAGCAGAGTCACTCAACAACAACAACAATAACATACTCAGTAAAATTTCACAAGTAAGGTTCGAGAAATGTAGTGTATATGCATACCTTTCTTCTATCTGACAAGATAGAGAGGTTATTTCCAATAGACTCTCAGATCAAAAAAAAGTTAAAAAGAAAGAAAGAAAAAAGACGAAAAAGAAAGAAAAAATAGAGGAAAACCATTAATGGTGACTGTAGAATGGATATAATTAATTCCTTCAACCGTTAATCCAAGTTTTTGGATTCAACCCAAAAGTTTTGTAAAAATTCCTGGTAAGGAGCACATCCTCTTTTAATCAGGGGCGGATGCACATTGAAGGAAATTGATTCGCGTGAACTCATCCTCCTATAAATTATAAAAATCTTATATAATATCGGTGAATTTCAGCTCAAATAACACTTAAATTAACATGGTAAACCCAAGCTCAAGTGAGTACTTTCGTGAATTTGCAAGGAGGCGCACTTTCTACCTTTTAGTGATCCCAGTATCCTTCCTTCTTTTAAATTATATTTAATTTAATAAGGTTAAGTCCTCATTCCCCTGTCGCTTTTCTAATTAAACACACTTTTTTGCTCATTTCTTTCCTTTTTTGTATTGGTTTCACGTTGTTTGTTTCCTTCTCTTTCTTTAGTCTCTATTTTGACTATTAAAATTCCTAAACCAAAAAAATATTTCTTAGGTACCCTCTCGGAAACTCCGGTCTCTAGCGCTCCTGATGCACTTATGCTTTTAAAATTCTGGATATATCTCTGATTTTAGTAAACTTTATACATCGTGAATCCAAATTAATCGAGGTTCGATGCAAATACAAGAAATTAAATTTTAAAAAAAAAGGAAGAAGAAGAAGAAAAAACTCTAGTACCAATTGAGTATGGAACAATAAGGCCATTTTATGGGGAACTACAAAGTTTGAAATTAATGCATTAGTATGCCTTTTCTTTTGTGAATCCTTGTCTTTGTCGCTGTTTTGCCTGTTGGTTTGAACTCTTGAACTCCCTAAGTAGTTAAGTCTACAACCCCTTTCGGCCGTTTGTCTCTTTGTAACTAGTAAACTATGAATATTCAATTAATTAATAAGAAATAAAAAAATTAACCGTTGGTTATTTGTAATGAAATAAAAATTAAGTTAAATTACATTGTTGCTTAAGAATCAAAGATATTTTTCAACAGAAAATGTGATGGTAGCCTACGTTGAAATCATATAATGAAAGATATGACCAAAGGCTTACATTCAAGTGAAAAAAGAAATACATACATACATATACATATATATATATATTTATATGTATAGTGAGACTTCTCTATAACAACATCCTTATATAACATTACTTCACTATAAAAGCCAAGTTTTTTTCGGAACTAAATTTCATGTTCTGTTATAATACATATTTTCTATAACATCAATTCGCTTTTCAAATAATTAGGTGATATGCATGTGCATTTTTACTTCGATTTGTTGATTCTTTAGGTTAAGGACTAGGATGATTGAAAATTAGAAAAGAAAAAAGAAGGAAAAAACGTAAAAATTGCATAGGGCGCCATATTTGGTCGCTTCTTTTTAACTTATACCCGTTTTGTTTTTCCTTTTGCATTCGTACCCTCTTTTTTTTAAATTAAAAGCGTTTTAAAAAAGATTATTTTGCCCTTTATTAATAAAAGACTATTGACAAAATTGTAGACTGCATGACAAAACTTCAGCATGTTTTGGTATGAAGTTTTAGCAAATGAACTAAATAACTTCAGCATGCATTAGAAAAATTCATTAGAAAATTACATATTGTAGGACAAAAACGTAAGCATGCTTAAGCTGGAGATTTAGCAAATGAACTAAAAAACTTCAGCTTGTTTAGACTAAAGTTTCGGATAAAACTTAGGACAAAATTGAAAGTACGGGGGGGGGGGGGGGGGGGGGGGGGGGGGGGGTTGAATTGCAGCCTTATTAAATTTCTAGTAGACTACTCTTCAGACCTAGTCGACTTATGCGGAGACAACCTGCACAGAACTGTTATTCCTTTCGATTTAAACAAGTGTTAATCACAATAAACAGTAAAAGAACAGAATATAATATGAGAGTAGTAAAATAAATAACACCAGAAATTTTATATTGGTTCAGAACCAATGTGGTATCCTAATCCAGTCTCCTTGGGTTGCAAGGATGTTATCTCTGGAGATCTTTGTAATTTGGGTTAAGTACAGCTTGTGTGATTTTCAACATTCACCACCAACATTTACAAGGTTGGTTTTCACTCGCTCACCAACAACGAACAGTGGTTGGTTTTTGTTAGCTTCAAGGTTTCACGTATTAACTTTGATGATAACAAACCAATACAATTATTAATCAAAGAACATTTACTCGTGGTAATCTTATTTTTGTATAGGTTTATTCAAGAAAGACGATGTTGGTAAGATCCAAACAAATATGGGAAAAGAGAATATCATGTGAAGAATCAAGGAAGATAATTTTTAGAGATTCAATCTTCAAGCCTCATGAAAGGAATAATATTTGAAAAGCATATTTCAAATATTGAATGGTTTACTACAATATCAGAAGAAGACTCTACGGAAATTATGGAAGAAAAGTTCTTAACTATCTTTAAAGGAAGATTGCTAAAATTGTGGAGAAGATATATTATTTTGTGCGGGATACTATATGGAAAAGACACTGCAAGATCAAAAGGGAATATTTACAATATAAGAAGAATATATTTTCTATGGAAAGAAAATATATTATGGATATAATACAATCTATATTATGGAAAGAGATTCTTTTCCAAGATCAAGAAAGGAAATTGTTTTCATAATTGTGGAGATAATAAATGGTTATTGAGATCTTCATATTGAAGACAATACTCAAGATCCAAAGTCAAAGGAAGAGGATCTTGAAATTCTCTTGGGTTATCTAAATAAGAGCCAATACTTGTACATATGGAAAAAGAGTTCAAGTTGAAGAATAATTCTGACAATAATATATCACGGAGAAGGCAGAGAATCACCAAGCTCTTTCAAGAAAGAAAAATTCTATATACTGGTGCATAGTTGACAACGCTTCAAATGGAAAGCTCTCATTATATGATGATATTGTCTACTTTACAAGGAAGAAATTCAAAGGAGCTTAAGGTATGGAATCTAGAATATCAACGAATTGGGAATATATTTGAGTTCATTAGCAAAGCGCATCATCAATCTATAGGTACAAGACATAAGGAATAAATCCCGATAAATTAGTGATTGGTGGAAGGATTTCAATTAGTATGAAGGTACAATTGGAATTGAGAAAATGAATTAATAGGAAGTCTCGTCGGTATCTACTCAATCAAAGGAGCAAATCTTCTGATTGAATATTATCGGAATCAAGGGATCAGCAAAATCAAAGCCCAACGGTCAGAAGCTATTGAAGACTATAAAAATGAGAGACTGGGAAAGAAGAAGTAACGCAACCTTCTATACAATTGTCTATCCAACTACAAGTTCTTTATTCTACTCTTAACAAGCATTGTAATTGTCATGACCCAAATTCTCACCCTTTAGGCCGTGACTGCATCTAACGTTGAACCCGCTAGGCCAGTCAACGTATAACTTGCAATAGCAATGNTGAGATAATAGTGGGACAACCGTTTAACCGAAAATCGATAACATGCTTTTCCCTTTTTCATATTCCCAACAGAATCCTTCAAACATCGCTAATAAAAATAACGAAACTTTAAATGCGGAAACTAAGAACATAACAAACGTAAAAAAAAACGTAAGCTCCCAAAACCGAAGTGTCACAATCTCACGGACTAACTACTAGAATACTAAATACAAGTCTGGAATGAAAGTACAACACTGTCTTGGAAATAAAGGAGAAAGACAATGA
>ML252446.1:456-46061 GCA_005239495.1 Nicotiana undulata | reverse complement strand
TCAAAGTGCAGTAAACTAGAGTGTAATAAGTGACTAAAATACGTAATTATAGCCTATCATCACGAGTACAATGAAAGTCCTAGAAACATGATCTCTAATGCAGATAGAAAGTTTGAGAGCGTGATTATTAAGGAAGAATTGATAAACAACCTAGAAACATGATTGCTAACGCAGATGTGAGTATGCAGATTTTTAGAAATGGAAGTTTTAGAGCAAATAGTATGATGAGCCTATAAACATGTTTTCTAATGCACATAACAATCCTAGAAGCATGGTTTCTAATGCATGTAGATAATCATAACAGTGCTACGAGCATGGTTTCTACATGATTCCCATAAAAGATATATAAAAATCCCTCTCGTTTTATTAATATTCGCCATATCTTTTTTTTACAAGAATATTATTACAGACCAAAGATATATGAATTACAAAAATGAGATCACTATGCTATAGGGAGCCTGGATAGGCCCAAAAGTAAACCTGGAAAACCAGGCCTTCAACCAAGTCTGAAATGCCAACATCTCATAGTATCCAAATGGTATCTTGGTGTGTCAAAGTTCCCAAGGGCCTTAGCGACCCCAGGCAATGCTCACACTAAGAACCCTTTAAAGAAAATAATGTTTTTGTGCATAAGTGTGGAAGAGACAGCCCCAGTGTGTCATGGACTCCTAAGCAGTGCTCACACTGGAGGGGAAGGATACTAGATATTCTAAGAGTAGGAGTGGAAGAAAGCAGTTTAGAAGTAAAACAGTTTAGAAGTGAAACAGAGTCATTGCAGCACTCCAAATTCAAACAAAGATTTTCAGCAATCAAACAAGGGACACAACAAGACCACAACCATTTCAAAGAAAAGTTTCACATTTTTCGGATTTAGCTTAGTTCATTAATTAACACTAGGTGGGCATATAGCATGCTAGGAACAGACAACTACACAGATAAGGGGTAGCAGGGGTTAGGAACATTGAAATCCTTAATCAGGATCACATGGAACTGATCAAGAATAAAAGCATGATGATTAACACAAAGCAAGTTGTCATATTATAACAACCAGATTCCATAGCACTCAATAGGACCTAATGATGTTGATTAGAAGCAATAGACAGCAAGCACATAAGTTTAAAAAGCCAGATTACATAGCACTGGGTAGGTCATAGCAACAGAAGTGATTATGCTGACTTAAAGCAGTAGACAGGAAAGACATAGAACTAAATGCCGGAGTAGTCATGCTAATTAAAAGCAGTAAGACGTAAATACAAAATTAATCATGTTGACTAAGATCAATAGACTGGGAAGATATAAGTTCAATTACAGAAGTAACCATACTATTTGAAGTCACAGTAAAGACATAAATAATCATGCTAATTGAAATATAGAAAAGACATGGATTCGGCAGAAGTGAAGCAACAGACAAGAAAGCACATAAATTTGAGCTTCATAGTATAATGAATGACATTAGGAATGGAGACGTACCAGTTAAAGGTAGCAAACAGAAGGTAAAAGTATGCAGAACTCAGATGTCTAGCTTTGGCTTTCAGCCGGCTAGATAATGTAGTGAACACAAGTAGCAGAAAGATGAGAGCAAAGTGTGTGTGTGTGTGTGTTTCTGGATTGTGTCAGTGTGTAGAAGAATCAGTAATGAGACTATATATAGCACTTAGTGAGGTAAATACAAATAAGGTAAAAGTGAATCATAGTTCATAAAATAAGGGTAATCGAACAAATCAACCAGTTAATTGGGGGATTTAACCGATCAAATCATACAAAAAATCTGGGAGAGACCCCATAGAATAGAGAGAGTCAATTAACGGTATAAATTAGGGCTCAAATAAGGTAAGAAAATCAACCGCATACCATATAAAACCCCTAAATTAGACTAATGGTTTAATTAAGAAAAGTTGTACTAATTAAAGTTACAAATAAGGCAAATAGGTAAACCATAGATAAGTACTGATTTGAATGGGAAAATATCATTCGAACCCTAAATAAAATCAGCCAAAATAATTGATTGACAGAAATAAACACATAACGGGAAGAAAATTGAAGAAATCAGTGCAATAAACAGAAAAAAAGACCTAAAGTTTAAAGAACATACACAAAATTAGTCAGATCAGTAAAGAATAATCAGATTCAAACATTTGAAGTCAAACCCTTTTGAAGAAAACTTATGACCGAAACCCTAATTCTTAGAAATCACTGAAATCAAGTAATGATAAGAGAAATAGAAAGTTTTTTCGTAGAAAAATACCACATAATACTCATACCGTTTCAGATCTACAAGGATCTGAACAGACCCAAGTAGTCATGAGACTAGGGTTTTTTGAAAATGACAGAGGTGAACAGAAACTCGGTTAAAACCCTAGATGCGAACCATAAATAGGCACAAAATAGAACTCACAAACGAAAATGGCCATGGACAGGCCTGTGAAAAAAAGTTCCGAGAAAAACCAGGTTGAATCTCTTTGAGATTCTCTTAGGAATCGATGAAGTCGAACGACCAGAAGATGTAGAATGCCGGCAAGGGCCGGAAAATACATTAAAAACCCCATAGACGGGGAGTTTTGCATATGACGACGGCTAGGTTTCAAGGGGGTGATTGAGAGAGAAGGGGAGGGATTAGAGAAACGAAGACGTCGGAAAATGAAGAATGGAGTAGGGTTTTTGGGGGTTAATTAAAAATGGAAACTAATTCCTAGATCGTTGATCTCTTGAGATCAACAACCAGGATTAGTCAATGGTTGAGCGGGTCAGATGAAAAATTGGGCTTGGGTAGATTTGGGCTAGGATTTTTATTGTTTGGGTTGGTGTAATTGAATTAAAACGAAATTGAAAAGGGCTATTTGTTAAATACCCAACTAATTAATAAAATAATTTATAAAAATGATTAACAAATTATAAGAAATGATTTTCCTACATAAAGTGATTTAAAATATTATAAAAAATATAAAAAGCTATTTTCTGGTGAAATAATGTAATAATGCATGCATGGGCTATTATTGCAAAGTTATTGCATTTAAATCCCAAAAAAGATAAATGTGGCTATTCATGAAATAATTAAAGCTTAGTATAAATATAAATGATAAAATTAAGCCATAAAATTGTTATAAAGCCATTTGTAATGCAATTAGTAATTATTTATATAATAAAAATGCTGGAATAAATTAATAAGAATCCTTAGAAAAATGCAGAAATTATGGAAAAAATATGAATTGATGCTCATGTGCTATTTTTAAGATAGATAGGCATTTAAAAACAAATATAGGAAAAAATTGGGTATCAACAGGGATTTCGTTCTCAAAAAGGTTTTCCAATCAACGAAAATAGCTGGAGAAGGAAAGCTAAATCCAAATTGGGAAGGACCTTATTGTCACGACCCAAATTCTCAACCTTAGGGATCGTGATGGCGCCTAACAACACACTTGTTAGGCAAGCCAATGTTAGAGTTCGATTAGCTATTTACCTTTGATTATCCATTTAAACATAATAAACAATTATAAAATAAACTTAATCTACTGACTTTCAATGAATAATTCCAAACATAAAATAATAAACACTTAAATAAACCGAGCCACGAACTAATTATATAGGTAACTCTAGAACTACCCCAGGGTCTGGTGTCACAATTCACGAACTACTAAAGAATACTACAAATAATGGGTTTAAAGAAATAGTGTAACTGTTCTGAATATAATAAAACAGTTTTATAAAAATAGGAGAAGACTCTCGGGATCTGCAAATGCCGGCAGATATACCTCGTGTCTCCGAATAAATGAATAGCCGCTCTAAATATCTCTATTGATGGTCGATACCTGAATCTGCACAAAAGAGTGCAAAGTGTAGTATCAGTACAACCGACCCCATGTACAGAGTAAGTGTCGAGCCTAACCTCGACGAAGTAGTGATGAGGCTACGACGGGGCATTAACAACATATAACCTGTGACAATAATTTATTCAACAACGCAACAAAATAATTCTACACGAACAAGAAAAATATAACTGAGACAATTAATAAATATAAAGCAAGAAGAAAATCTAAACAAATAATTAAGTACCTCAACAACAATGAAATAACTCAGCCGCATTTTCCAGGCCTCAAATGATTTCCAAGTTTCCAAACTTTAACTTTAAATAAAAGTAGTGCCAAAATATGAAAAATAGTAATATAAAATGGTAGCCTTCAAATCTTGGTTTTTCTTTGAAAGTCATTAAAAATATAATTGTCCTCTCTTATTGCTCCTTGTTGCGGCGTGCAACCTGATCCCTCCAGACATATCATATCAATTTATTCACCCATATCACGATCAATTTATTCACCCGTATCACAATCAATTATCCACCCTTATCACAACCCCCTTATCACAGCCCCCTTATCACCGCATTTCAAGTCAAAGCCTTTCACAATATTTATGTCTCGACAAATTGTAAACAAAACAAGTTTCACTTTAAAATAATAGTAAAAGCAGAGTATGAAATAATGACAATAAAACAATGAGTGTTCCAGTCTTTATTTTATAAACAATAAACATGCATATTCTCTCTTATCATTGTCTTGTTGCGGCGTGTAACCCGATCCCACCTATTCACAATATCACAATCAATTATCCACCCTTATCACGGCCCCCTTATCATACCAATTTTGTTTATTCATCAAAAACTTTCACAGTTCAGACCAAGCCTTTCACAACACTTTTATTTCAACAAATTTCAAACAGAAAACAGTATAGCTCGTAAGCTTCAACCAATATCATTTCACAATAAAACCAACCAGAATATATGTAAACAACGTAACGCTGTCAACCCAGCTCAGTCTTTATGTACCATGATAAAATAAAGAGAACAACCAATACTTTTAATACACTTGCCACAACAATTGGCAACAATCAATTGAAACCAAACAACCACGTAAACCTCAACAATCATAAAACAATTAAACTGCATTCCTCATCATTTTCTCAATATTATCAAAAATGAAATCAACAGGAACATATATATATATATATATATAAAATTCGTAAAAACAATGCCAAACCGCCCAACCGTTTTGTACCACAAGGAATCCAACTAAAACAACCAATACTCTTTCCAAAAATAACCACAACAATAAACAATAAAATAACAAGGCCAAGTAGTCATAGAAATAATAATGAACATCGAACAATTAAGACAAGAATCAATTAAGCTGGGAACGAGAAAGAGATCATGATTAACAGGCAAATTGGGTGGTGCATAAATACTCGTCACCTCATTTATACACCACGCCCATGCATTTCACATAGCAAACAAGTGAGGATTCATATTCCCTCAAGTCAAAGTTAGACCAAACACTTACCTCAATTTCGCAGGCCACTCACTGCTCAATTACAACTTTGCCTTTAGAATCTTGCTCTAACTTGCTCGAATCTAATCATAATTAACTCAATATCATTAATTAAGGCTAAAGGAACTAAATTTATTGAAAGTTATAATTTTTCCTAAGTTTTCTAAAAAAAAAGTGAAAACCCGACCCTGGGCCTGCTTGGTCTAAACTCGGGGTTCGGACCAAATTACGTTTACACATTCACCCACGAACCCAAATATACAATTAGTTTCGAAATCCGACCTCAATTCGAGGTAAAGATTTGATTTTTACAAAATTTCCTAATTCTACCCAAACCCTCAATTTTTACCATAAAAATTCTTAGTTTTTTATTTAAAAGTGATGAAAAACAATGAGTAATTGAAAGAGTAAAGTTTAGAATTGATTACCTACGACTTGGGGATGATATTTGGTGAAGGAATTCGTTCTTAGGGCTGTGGGGTTCGAAAATTTAAAGAAGAAGAAGTCTGCCCGTTTTATATATTTTTTTTTGTCAGCTATTCTGCCTCGTTTCTCATGCCAACCGATTCTGAAACTCGATTTTTATGTCTCCAATGGATTCCTTGTGAAATTCTATCAATTTAGGCTTTTGACTCACTCAATTTGACCTTATAATGAAGGAGATATGTAGGTTTTAATATTTGCAAATAGTGCAGATTTTTAATACGCCGTCAGTGACAATTTCGTCATTAACCTGAAAAATCTGGCAACCTTAGTAAAATGCCCATAAAATCCTCATACAATGTCCATATTCGATGATTCTTTTTGCTACGGGTCCGTAATTATGATACAGATCTAATACTTCATTCAAAACAGAAATCGGAGCTTATTTGTTCAATATGATATCATTTATGCTTGACCAAACGACGTCGAAGCATAAGAAAAAACGCGCACAACACAACCCAAACCTATTTGAAACTCACCCAAGCCCTCGGGGATCTAAACCAAACATGCACACAATTCTAAAAGTATCATACGGACTTGTTCGTGTGATCAAATCATGAAAATAACATATAAAACTATGAATTAAATCTCAAAACTCATTATTTTCCTCAAGAACACTTATAGTTCATAACTTTTCAACCGGGTGTCCGAATCACGTAAAACGAACTCTGTTTTTCACCAAATTTCACAGGCAAGGCCTAAATATCATAACAAATCTATACCGGGCTCCAGAACCAAAATACGGGCCCGATACCAATGATTCCAAACATTAATTCTTTTCTTTATTTCATAAATATTTCAGCAAAATAATTTCTTTCAAAAATTGATTTCTAAGGTTTGGGACCTCGGAATTCATTTCCGGGCATACGCCCAAGACCCATATTTTACTGCGGACCTCCCAAAATAATCGGAACACAGATCTGGGTCCGTTTGCTAAAAATGTTGACCAAAGTCAACTATAATCAAATTTTAACTCTAGAAATTACTAATTCTCATATTTTCACATAAAAGCTTTCTGGTTTCACGCCCGGACTGCACACGCAAATTTAGGTAGTTAAAATTAATCTTTTTATGGCTAATAAGCTTAGAATTAGGTCTAATTTCATAAAATGACCATTTGGATCATCACACTTATAAAGTTCGAGGTATAGCTGGAAAAAGGGCCCACCAGTTAGAAACCATGGATGGCAAAGTTTTACCTTCAAGCTGGAATTATGTTCACTTGAAGAAGTATTATTTCTTAGCACAATAACCTCGGTCAGGTATCACACAGTTACGCTTTTAATTTTGTACAGTTAAGATTATACTAACAATTTTAGATGATAGGCACAAAGCTAGCCTACACCAAATGATGATATTAGACCTGAAAGAGACGCGGATGCAACATTATTCCCGGTCTAGGGTTGCAACCTTTCTGATGGAAATACAAAAGGGTTAAGCAGTCATCATCTAAAATATATATACCTCCGAGTCCCATATGTTTTTCCTTTTCAGGAAAATGGGCCATATGGAAGGAATAATCAAGTCCTCGAGATTCCATACTTCAAAGATCTAACACTTGGGGGACTATATATATATAAGAAGACTGGAAAAGTCAGAATTCAAGTCAAGCCTAAGGATCTACCCAACAAATCGAAAGTTGAGAGCAAATCAAGAGCCAAAAACATAAGCCAAATACAAGTCTGATTCAAAAACTTATGAAGAATACACTCATGGATGTAAATCTCAAAATCTTACGAATGTTTAGGTTAAAGGCAATATTTAGCCATGGGTTGTAAGATATACCCTTGAATTTTGTAAAATCGGTTGTAAAGAAAACAGTTATGAAGGAGTTGTAGATGATACTTGAATACATGTAAAGTATTATACAATTTGAAAAGTTCAAATAATACTAAACTTCCTCAAAGTTATTCAAAGAAACATGTGTGTTCCTATTTCTTCTTCCGTATGTTTACACCATTATGAAGTTGAGACGTCTTCTTTATTAAGTGTCATTTATAAAAGGGCCATGTTTTATAATTCGTGCCTGTTTCAAAAAGACACGAATTACCGAAGCATTTTTAAATGCCTAATAAGAGAGTTGTACAGAAACTCAAAAATAAAATATCATAATAAGTTGAACAGAAATTTAGAAAATGATATTATAATAACTTGGTTAAAACTAAGTATGAACTTAGTTCCAACCTAATTGCTTTATACAAAAAACCTCCAAAACAGACTAGGGGTAAAACTTTCTAAAAACCCCAAATAGGACCAGGGGTAAATCTCCAAACATTCCACCAATTAAAAAAACACACAAAACAACATTTCAAACTTGTTGAACTTTCACTATGGGCCAGAATCTGAACCAGTAGGATGAAGAATGGCATCATCAACAAAAGGAAGAACAACTTGAGTAGGAGGAGGTTGAACAACAGCCTCACCAAGAGCAACTTCATCACCCTCGGGAATGCCTACCTCAGGTGAAGAAAAGCTTTGACACTACTGGGTCTTTTCAATTGTCTCTTTAGTCTTTGCAATCTCAGCAGTTAAGTCAAAGCCTTCCTAGCTTACCTTCATTAACGTTTCGAAGCGTGTGTTCAAGAAAGACGAACTAACATCAACAACAGATTTATCTTCAAGGGCTTCATAATATCTTTCCCACTGCTCAAACTCAGCTCCTAATTCCTCCTTCTCATTGAAGTCAGCATCGTAAGAATCCTATAAGGGGGCAAGAGATCTCTCCAAAAATTGAACCTTGTCGGAGGATTCATGAAGATCTTCTTGAGCTTGTGTGAGCGTTTGAACAAGATCCCCAGAATAAGCTTCTTTTTGGTTAAGCAAATCCTTTAAACTCCTAATTTCTTCAGAAGCCTTGGAAAGTTGCTCAGCAAATGAAGACTCGAGAAGATTCTTATCTTTGCCCGCCTGATTGGATGAGGCTTTCTCAATTTCTAACTCCGCTGTCATAACCTTCACCTGCTGCTCTAAGGTACATTTTTCTTCCTCTAAGACCTCCATCTCAAGTTGAAGACCCTCGAACTGTTCCTTCTAGTTATCCGCCTCAGTGTGATAATCATTCATCAATTGCTCTGTGTGGACGATCCTTTATATCATCTCTGTGCTGAAGTGGTTGATCTACACAAATGAAAAGGGAAATGTGATACCAATATACGAGAAATCACGTGTAAAATAAAAATCCAAGGTTTATACCTTTAAAGACGAATGCAAAATATCATTCATCCATGTTAGAGATCTGTGACTTTCTAATTTTGACTTCTCAACTGGGCCAATTAATGGTTTCAGCCATACATCAGCTTGGCCAGATTTCTTCAGAAGATTACCATCCTCAAGAATCTCGATGGTAACAATTTTCGTTGCCCTACTGTTACTAGAGGAACCAACTTCAATATGGGAAGTTGTAACAGTAGGACCAGTCGAGGAAGTCAAAATAGCCACGGACGGAGCAGTGGCAGCAGCAACAGGTGTGGGGAACTGAGGTTCAACTGGTGCAGACACGGGAAAAGAGGCAACATGTGTTTCCTCGGAAATAAAGCCAAAGTCTTCTTCATCAAACCCACGAGAAAAGAGTTGTTCAACAGAGTCACGGGGTGCGGCATGCGTCTCTTCACCAGAACTCACTAAGGTAGCACCTTCAAACTCGGGCACGGGAATAAAACTAGGAGGGGGAGTAGCTTTGTCATCTGAAATGACATGTCTCCTAGCTCGAGTCTTACGAACCAACGATCCCCGTTCCTCTTCATCCTCAGAGTTCTGTGTTCTATCAGCTTTTATTTTTGATGAAGAACTCAAGATTATCTCTTGAGCCTTAGATAGAGAGAGGCTCGAAGCAGTGATCGATGCAGCACTCACACCCTATATGGGAAACCCTAGTAAAGGAAGAGGTTAATAAGTTCCAAAATAAATATGGATGCAAGGTAGAAAGTGAAAGGGAAAGTTACCATGAGTTTTCACTTTCCATCCAAACATGTTAGAAAGGTATTTCCAGGACCTTTCTTCTATAGGAGTAACGATTAATAATTTTTCTACCCAACCACGGAAATCTATAATCTCCTCAACAGTTCTCACAGTTGCTAAAAAAGAAAAAGAAAATAGTTACGAGATTACAAGCCCTTCACAAAAAAAAAAAGAATTGAAAGATTGAAAGAGAGATTTACGTGCAAAGTTTCACTTTTCAGGGAAAGGCATGTTCTCTTCACCCACTAACCCACTTGTAGGAGCAGCAACAAATCGGTCATACCAGCCACGATCCTTGTCATCTTCAAGGCTAACCAAAACCCTCTTACTCCTGGCCACGAGAGTAAAAATCCCATGGCGAAATAATTTGGGAGAGTAAAGATGAATTAGATGGTAGAAGGTGAAGGGTAAAGAGGCCAAGTTTGACAAGTATCTAAGGCATGCCACAATCCTCCATACAATAGGACCAATCTGTCCTAAACACATATCGTAGAAACGACAAAACTCAATGATAACTGGGCTAGTATGTTGCCTATAACCCAACGTGAAAGGATATGTATACACAAACAAATAACCAGCTTTAAAGGAATTGATCCTTTGATTTGCATTAGGGACTAAAATCGAGAATTCAAATTTCCAATAGCAATCTCTCCGCATAAGAGAAATCAAACCTTCAGTAATCTGTGAAGGGTAAACATCGGCACGATCATGGGAAGTCATGGAAGTAACCTGATTTCTAATTAATTCTCTATCAGTAACGAAGGAAAGTTCAACGGGAATAATCTCATCGAAAATGGGTTCACGAAGCTATTCACTAGAATCTCTACTTCTAGCGGAAGATCTATGTGAAGAAGAAACCCTAGTTCTAGAGGACGATGGAGGAGTAGTACTGGGCTGGGAAGATGAACCACGTACAAAAATATACCCTAAATTACGTAACCTATCACCACTTCTACTTCTGATAGGATCAGAAAAAAGAGGAAGTTCGTCTACTATGACAACTTTTCGAGGATCAGGATTTGAAGAAGACATAGTTGTATGAAGAAGTTATACGTAATGAAGGAACAAGAACAATTGTGAATGAAGAACATTGTAGAAAGTTTTTTGTAAAAGCAAAGGCAAAGAATGTATTTATATGAAGAAGCAACTGTCATGTAACGGGGGGAGGGGGTAATGATGGAAATGTCATAATGAATCAGTCACTTCGTGACTGATGCGGCCACAAAAAAAAACCCTAAAAGTCGCTGAAGAACTGCAGACCCAATCAATAAATGTCATGTGTCACATGCATTAATTAAAAGTGACATACGACGCGTTGGTTCTGAAGAAGACATAATGAAACATGGGAAACGACGGCAAAATATTTCCGCCATAAATGTGATCCACTTCCCAAATATTCAATTGTTGAATAATTGGTAAGTGGGGGGACTATCTGTATTGGTGAAATAAATATTACACATGGAATTAAGTATGTGGCTGACATGGCAAGACACGTGGATAACTAGAAAAGTGACAGCTGGAGAGGTACATTAAAAGAGGCACGAATCGTAACAGTTACGAGTGAATTACCCACGAGATGAAAGAATATGGCTGCTCGATTCTCTTTTAATTATATGAAGAGGCACCGGTGGAATAACCAAGACAGTAAAAAGGGAAGATTCATGAATCGACAATTAATGAGCGTGGATGATTACAAACGTTACAGAATCTTCATGAACAATTACGATTACCAATTATAACGTCTAATTAATATCATTAATGCTCATAATGATTCAATCATAAAAGGGAAAAGACGTTGTACTTGTAGACTTCTATATAAAGGAAAGAAATGTCATTTGTTCAGATACGTTCTTGTTTATATTGGAATATACTTACTTTCTTGTGCTTTCTATCCATACTTTGTTATTTTTCATTCTAATTTCCTTTCTTGCAATTGAGAGAAATAAGGAATTTCTTGGTTATCCGTAGCCCGCGTATTTCTAAAAATAGGCATTGACTAAGAATCTAATTCTTTAGTTAAACAACTATTCTCTTATTTGTTACTTATAAGTTTAATCATATATTCTCTAAATTCATTCAGTATAATTATTCGAGCTGAATTTAAATTATTAAGTTAATTCTAGGCAGAATTTTATTGTAGTCGGGTTCGAGCCAATGTAACTTTTTAAGTAGTCGAGTTCGAGCCAATATCAATCCTATCCATCCTATCCAACAAAACCCTTTGGTAAATTAATTATTTTGGCCTCACTTATTGGTAAATTCATTTGTTTCAATTGATTTTTCTAATATTTGACTAACATAAAACATTCAGTTAATGGAGCTATACACCTTTGATCCGGTGGCGATGCCACGAGAGTGTACATAGGTAAAATCTTACGTTTTAGAGGTATATAACACATATCGAACACCCTTTTTCAGATATTGCATTATGAGATTTATTATTTAATCATGACATAAGTAAATACAAATTGTGGATAGAAGAAAGGGTCCACAGCATATAGATTTCCAAAGAGAAAAAACACAAGAAAAGATCACAAAATCACCAACCTGATCTCCCACAAATCTAAAACCTACAGCATTCAGTATTAAATTTATAATTTCAACATCACCATAACAAGTAACCCTAGATAAGCAACTGGAAAATATAAAATTTTAAAAAAAGAAACATAAGATATATTTTATGCGACGGATTCAAGCCAATATAAATAAATTTTTACACTATCAGTGCACCCTTTGTATCGATATGATTCGGATATCCCCCTTCAATGCAACTTAAGGGGATTTTTGCTTATTTCAGTAACTCCAAAGGCAATCAAGACTCTGATCTTCAAGTGATTTCCTTCCCATTTCAAGATTTGACACAATTGAGGAAATTTCATTATTCATGTCAGAGCTTAGCTTTGTTTCATGAGATAAACTAACTATCTCCTCTTTCTTAAAATTCTGAGTATAATTCTCAAGTAAAGTCTTAAGAATTATTGGATTTTGCATGCCATATGAAACTTGACTTGGGATTATTTGGTTACAAGAAAATGTAGTTATGGGAAGATTATTCATTGGATTTGACAGAGCAGAGAAATTAGGAGAATTGTTGAAACAATTGATCATGTTTTCTTGGCTCTTTTGAGCAGTAAAAAAATTGGAGAAGCAGTGCACGTGGCTGGATTGAAAAGCAGCAGGTTTGAAGTTGCCAATATAAGGGGAAGAATCTGTCAATGGTGGCAGAAAATTACTATTCGCCATTTCATTTTCATCAGAATTCAGCTTCACTAGTCCTGAAATATGGATTTTCTTCCCACCACAGCTCTTTTGAAATACTCTGCAAATTACCCATTCATTCTACAATACAATAAAAAAAAAATGAGTTAAAAATAGAATCTTGATGCAGAGGCAAACCGGGGCGGATGCAGCATAGGAGTGCCGGGTTCAACTGGACCCACTATTTTTGACACGAAGCATATAATTAGGTGTAAAAATCCACCAAAACTATAAAAACTAGTAGATATGAATCCATAACTTTAAAAATACAATTGGTTCGAACATTTATAGATATTTGGTGAATTTTTCGAACACATATATTGTTTGGACAAAAGCAAGGTGGATCCGCCCTGCTTGATTGAAAGAGGGGACAGAAGAAAAGATGACAAGAATTACCTTTGCTGTCTTGGGCAGATTGTGAAGAGACAATTTTCCCTCAAGTCTATATTCATGAATGACCCAATTTGTCTTTTCACCTTTTGGAGCTCTCCCTTTGTAGAAAACCAGAGTTTTCTTCATCCCAACAAGAGATTTTCCTCTGAAAATTTCCCTGTCTTTTCCAGTAGCTTTCCAATAACCTGCTGTTGTTGCCCTGTTTGTCCTCAGCCCTGTTGGATACTTCTTATCTCTCACACAGAAAAAATACCATTCTTTTTCCCCCATTTTTGCCTTCCCTACATTCCCAAAAAAATAAAAATAAAAATCATTAAAGATATCATATCTGAAACTAACAACAACAACAGTAAGTTGAGGTCGGCTATATGAATTATCAGTATTCATGTCGCTCCATTTAAACATGCCACATCTCAATCCATATATGAAAAAAGGATAGTTTGGTGCATGAAACAACCCGTGTTCATGCAAGGTCCGGGAAGGACCATATTCAAAGGAGTGTGACGTGGGCAGCCTATCCTGATTCAAGCATCGTGGCTGATTCCACGGCTCTGACTACAAAAACAACGGAAACAATTTTACCGTTGCTCCGAGACTCCTTCTGGAGGAAAATGAAAAGATTATAAAGTATTAGTTTGAGAAGCTTACATGGGAGGTCCCAAGGTTCAATCTTGTTCAAGTCAACTTCTCCAATAGCAATAGCAAAGAAATTGCTATCCACAACTTTGTTAGACAAATAATGAGTAATCAATTCTTCATCAGTTGGATGAAATCGAAATCCAGGAGGTAATTCCATCTGTTGATCATCCTCCTTAATAAGTCCCGAATAACTTTCCATCTATTTAAGATTTTTTAAAACTGCTTCTGTTTTATGTAATCAAGAATTAATTATTTCACCCTATATGCACACTAATATAGATTTTATTGACCACCATTCACCAGCTGGTTCTGAAATAAAAATGGGGTTTCGCCTAACAACTCAAAAACCCACGAGAAAGAATACTAAATCAAGAAAAGTAGGAAGAAATGGGGAAGTTGGAGAAAAAAGATAAAGAGAAGCCATGGAACTAAAACTGAAAGAATGAAAGAAAAAAGTATGAGGATTACAAGGCAATAAATAGAGGTTTGGGGGAGGGGGTGGAATTTAGGCCTTTTGTTGTTTGGTTTCCCACCAGGCGTTTGGTAGTCCGATTAAATTCAGATTTGCGTCCGGAAATCTCATGTCGGGGTAAAGCACTCGGGAAATTCAAAAATAGTCAGATTTACAAGTGGTCATTCAAAAATAACCACACTTTCAAAAGCCATCGAAATAACCACTTTTCATGTAAAGATAAATCTGAACGACAACATTATTCAGAATCTGAAAACTACTCCAGCATAATATACTGGAATTCCAGTATGATATACTAGAGTTTCAGTATATTATACTGGAGTTCCAACAAAGTATATCGGTTCAGCATAATATGCTGGAAGTTCATACACATGTGCTCGAATCTCCAGTATATTATGCTGGAAGTTCATACACATGTGCTCGAATCTCCAGTATATTATGCTGGAATTTTTCGCGTGTTGAGGTTCCAGCATAATATGCTGGAAGTTCATACACATGTGCTCGAATCTCCAGTATATTATGCTGGAATTTTTCGCGTGTTGAGGTTCCAGCATAATATGCTGGAAGTTCATACACAAGTGCACCGAACTCCAGTATATTATGTTGGACCGGTCTCTGTTACAGCAATATAATGGCTATTTTTCAATGATTTGGCAAATGATGGCTATTTTTGGATGACCAGTCTGAAAGCTGGCTAGCCCATGCTATCTTAACAAAGCACTCTCTAACAAAAACGATTACATACACAAAGTTCGAACCGAAATCTTTAATTAAGGATGAAGTAGTACTTGTCACTTGGTTAGTCGTTTAGGCCTTCTCTTCAACTCTTTTCTTAACCATGATACAAAAAATCTTTCCACCTTTTGTTTATAATTTGACCAAATACAACTCATTCCTAAAACCACGCATGTAACATTTTCAACTGCTTTTGTCATTTTATTTTAACTTCATTTAATTTTTGGAACTTCATTCTCTGGTGTGAATAGTTTGAAGGTTCCAAATGTTGCTTTCATGGTGGTTCCAACTGTATACCAGAATCATCCAACATGACTTAATATTAAGTTGTTAAATGGCAATTAATAGTGCTTTAAATATGTAACTATCTCTATTTACTTTCTGCTGATAAGATTATAGCATTATATTCCCAAATTAACCTCCTTTGTATATAAAATACTTGAGCCCTGAAAACGACTATTTTTCAACTTCATTGTGTTTACTCGAGCGTGTGAAAACTTCAATTATGCCAACATACATGAGCGTGACATCAAAACTTCCAAATAATCTTTTTTTCAGTTTTAAGCAAATACATGGTAAAGTTGCCTGATCCATAGGCCGTCAGTTTGAACCGTAAACTTAGCCATTGATGCTTGCATCATGGTAGGCTGACATCACCCCCTCGGGGTGTGACCCTTCTTCGGACACTACGTAAACGCAAAATGCTTAGTACACTAGACTACCCTTTTTATTGTTCAAACGCCTACCATATGTCTACATGTAATACATGCCAAAATTTTCTGAAAAATAAGAAGAAGAAAGGAAGAATTCGAACTTAGGCTTTAGATTATCTATGTCACGATCCAATTTCTAGTTCGGGTCGCGATGGCGCCCAACACCGATGTTAGGCAAGCCAACACTAATCATCTAGTGAGTCCCATTTATTTTACCAAAAACCTTTTCAACATTTAAGTAATTTTAAGTTGATAAGCATTCACTAATAACAAGTGATTTAAGGCAAACTGGATTGAAATGACCAAAAGAAGTCAATTTACAAAAGAATAGTCCACTAATGTGTGTGCCAGGAACAAGTGTCACGGGTACGTGGGCATCTAGTAGAATATACAAAAAATATGGCTACACTACTGTCGGAAACGGAATAAGACGCACCGGACGGGTAGCTAGATGCACCTGCCTCAGATCATGTACAATTAAGTACAGAAGCGTAGTATGAGTACATAAACAATATGTACCCAGTAAGTATCCAGTCTAACCTTGAAAAAGTAGTGACGAGGAGTCGACTTGACACTTACTAGGGCCAAACAATATATTTAAGTATGAGACTAAGCATGGATATCAAGACTATTTAGCAGATAATAACAGGAAGTGACAAGTCTTTCCACAAATATATATATTTCAATTTCTGTCATTTCAATTGACTATTTATATTCCAAGGCATTTGAAACAGTTTAAAAATCACATAAAATGTCAAGCAACTAGCATGCGCATATAATGCCGAGGACGTACGGCCCGATCCAACCAAATAATAAAATGTGCACTGCCCGAAGGTCGAACAGCGCGAACCATAGATGCATCTATTACCCCGCGAACGAATCATATATGCGACGCGGTCAAATACAAACAAGCATATCATACATTCAGTCAAGAATCCCTCAAGAAAAGCAATTGCCCAAAGAAATGTCAAGTTCCCTTTAACGGTCAAGAAAATGATGTTTAACCTTTTAGAGATTTAGTTACCAAAGCCGATATGATTTAAGCAGTTTAATTTGACAATAAAATTTCAACAATAGCAAGTAAGGCATGCTTTTGGGTCCTAGGCTACCCGGACTTAAGCATAATAATAGCTACCCACAGACTCTCGCCACCTCATGCGTACGTAGCTCCCGCAATTAACAACACATATTAAATTATTTCGCCGATGGGGATAATTCCCTCTTACAAGGTTAGAAAGGAGACTTACCTCGTATCAAGCCTACTTTCCGATTCAAGAATGCGCCCAATCCTCCAAATTTGACGCCCAACAACTCGAAACTAGACAAACATTACATAAACTAATCAAACTATGCTCAAAAGTTCCTAATTCCCCCATTATCCAAACTAGTTTGCAAGATTCTTAAAATTCACCCCCCGGCTCACATGCTCGGATTTCGTAAATTCTTAAGAAAAGTTGTTACCCATAACCTTAGGATCAATAATATAAGATTTTACTAGATTCCATAACTAATTTCGTGGTTAAATCTTACTTTTATCAAACCCCTAGGTTTTACTGTAAACCCATAATTTTCACTAATTTACATGTTGTAATCTACCCATAAACTATGTATTAAACTCACATTATGTAGAAATAACTTACCTCATAATGTTAAGCCGAAATTCCCTCTTTAGAAGCTCCCAAATCGCCCAAGAAATGAACGAAATGTGTCAAAAATGACACATTTCCCGTATTAAATGAAGGCACTGCTTTAGCGACTTCCGCACCTGCGGTTAGGAGACCGCATCTCCGGTCTTGCTTCTGCGAGGAGAGGTCCGCTTTTGCGGAACCGGCTGGCTGGGGCTGCATCTGCGGTCTGGGGGCCGCTTCTGCAGAAAAAGAGCCGCATATGTGGTTCCTGGGCTCCTCCCCTTGGACCGCACCTGCGAAGGATCGACCGCCAACCGCAGGTGCGGTCGCACCAGAACTGGTGCACCACCAGCTCATTTTGGGCTTGGACTCGCCTCGCGCGACGTCTGAATGGCATCGGGAGCCCCCGAGGCCTCGTTCAAACATACCAACAAGTTCTAAATCATAAAACGGACTCGCTCGAACCTTCGGAACACCGAAATAACATTAAAACCAAGAATTACACCCTAAAACCAATTGAATCAAACTTATGAACTTTAAGTTCTTAAATCTACTTCCAACACGCCAAAACGTACTTATACTGCTCGGAATGATACTAAATTTTGCTTGCAAGTCTTAAATGACATTACGGAACTATTCCCGATCTCGGATTCCCGTTTGAACCTCGATATCATCAAAACACGTTTCAAACCACAATTATAGAACTTCAAGAATCCAATTTTCACTATTTGCCGTTGAAACGCTCCCTGGTCATCCAAAATGCATTCCAAACATACGCTCAAGTCCGAAATCATCATATAAACCTATTCGAACCGTCAAATCGCGATTCCGAAGTCGTTTACTCAAAATATTGACCGAAGTCAAACTTGGCTTTTTAAGCCATCTTTAAGGAACCAAGTGTCCCGATTCCAACCCAAACTACTCTAAATCCCGAACTAACCATTCCGGCAAGTCATAAATCACTAAAAGCAAGTACGCAGAGTCTTATTTAGGGGCACGGGGCTCTAGAAAGCAAAATGACCGATCGGGTCGTTACAATCTACATGCAATTAGATCAAATCTCAATGGAAATTTTACCTGCTATAGCAAAGGTATACACCATATTTATTATAAATCAAAATTATTTTAAAATATTATTTTCTATAGCTACCTTTTATATTTTATAGCAAAATAAGTATTTATGTTATATACTACCATTGAGGCATGAAATATGCTATTTATGTTTTTCCTCTCTCTTAGACAGCTGGACATACCTATTTTTAAGGTGATGTCGTTATTGTATTCATGAATACATGACGCAAATACATGTGAATACGTGCGCATACAGTTAGACTGCCCTGATTCTATGTGCTTTTTACTGATGTAATCATGAATACAGCGGCGCGAATACATGTGAATACATGCGCGTACAGTTGGACTGCCCTGATTTTAGGCGCTTTTTGCTGTTGTATTCATGAATACATGGCGCGAATACATATGAATACATGCGCGTACAGTTTGTTGTTGTATTCATGAATACAGCAGCGCGAATACACTAGCGTAATAACTGAATAGTAGCTATATGAAGTAATTATACATATGAGAGCTATAAAAAATTAATAGACACTAAACAATAGTGGTTTCTGAAAATTCCTCTTAATTAATCCAATTGAATGTGACCATTCTAGCCCATGAAAATCAATTACGAACACAACTTAATTTGTGCAGACCAGCACTGGGAAGAATCTTTATTGTGTTAGGTTTAAGATTAGCTAAGTTCAAATTGCCATATGAAGTATAACATTTGTCAAAATGTTCTAGGGTTATTTAAGGCATGTCACACTTTCAATTGGAAAGAATTATTTGTTATTCACAGTATTGTATAGTATACTGAAAAGAACCTTAACTATTCGTACTTAGGTTTTAAACCAGATTTTCCCACTGCATTCCACTTTGACACTAGGATAATTCAATTAAGAAGGCCACGAGAGACACTGTTAGTGTATAGAAATTAAATTCAAAATATTTGCGCGGTTCGTGAACGAAATAAAGCAAATTGTATGAAATTTATTAGAATTGAGAAATCATGTGGTTACAATACGGATCTAGGAAGCTCAGCTAATTAAAGACATTCTTTTGGACTCAACTCGAATTGTATGTATATGCAAAAAGATAACTAATGAAGTCATCCTTCTCTTTATAAAAATACTTTTGCTATGGTGGGGTTGTTAAAAAGATCAGTTATTCTTCTTTATAAGTGGGACTCTGCCCATAGTCCTTTTGGGCCACTTTGATCACTTGCAAATAAATGGTAACAATATTGTTCTTGTAAGGACCTTATAAAAGAAATATACCTGCAAATAGGTATTTCTGAGATTTGTTTGTTTTATCATTGATTAGGAAAATCCTGAGTGTCTAATGAGCGGGTTGGACTATATTTAGGGGTTATAATTATAGATTGTGCTAATAATCACGTCGTGTCATAACTCACTCAAATTGTCTAACGCAAATTTATTTTTATTTGTTTGTTTAATCTATTATTATTTGCCCCATTCACAAATCATATTAATAGAAGTTTTTCCTTTTATTTACATATATCAAACAAATTGTAGCTACTAGAGGTAATTTCAGTGCTTCAAAACTCGTTTATTATGAGTAGTTAGAAGTATTTGAAGCATTTGTTACAAGTTTTGATGGTTGAAAGATTGGATACTCTAGTTCATGGCATGAATAGTAGTTTTGAGAAAATAAGAGAGAAGATGAATGATAATCTTGGCAATGAAATTTATGAATACAATGAACCTATGGAATTATTTGTTAGCAAAAGAAGGAAGTGATCAACTAAGTAATCATCCAAATTGTATACTTTGCAAGTGTTGATTATGGAAGACAATGAATAGTAACTTGGTGGCAATGGACAATTGATGCGGTATCATTAATGACTCTGAATGGGTTAAGAATAAAGTTGAATGGTCTAGCATGTAAAACCGATTTGAGTTCTTGGAGGCTTGTTGCCATCTTATGAGCCAAATATGGATGTTGATCAATATCTTAGGTCATATTTTGATGTTGATAGAATGCGAGGGAGTATGACAGCTGGACAAGTTAGTGGGGCAATTAGACAGTTGTCGCCAGTTAGTTAGAGTAGTTAAAATAGTTGGCATTAGTTAATTGGGGATTAAGTTAGTAGAGTGATTGTGTATATATATATATATATTATGTATATCAGACTCTATAATTACATTTTCAATATACTAGAAAGTTCCTTACTCACCATTCTCTCTGATGTTCATTTTCTTCTCTCAAGCTCAACTTACTCGTTTGTGCCTCCATTACTGGAGGATGAGCTGTAACTGAGATCAGCTCAACTCACATGGTATCAGAGCAATCGATATTGGTTGTTTCTTAGCTAAATAATTTTGTGTTTGTGTGATACGAATTCTTGCTCAAAGTTCAGTAATGGCAAACGAGAAAATTGATCACACTCATCCTCTGTTTCTGCACCCTTCAGATACACCGAGCTCAGTTTTGATTCCAATTCAACTCACCGGGTCTGAAAATTATGGATTATGGCGTAGGACGATGTGAATTGCTCTTCAGCATAAGCGAAAGCTAGGGTTTGTAACTGGTACATGTAAGAAGGAGACCTTTAAGGAGGAATTACATGAGGAATGGGAGACATGCAATGCGATTGTGCTCTCATGGATCATGAACATTGTATCAACAAACCTCGTCAGCAGAATAGCTTATGCATCAGATGTGCACCTAGTTTGGGAAGACCTGAAGGAGAAATTTGATAAGGTCAATCGAGTTCGAATTTTTCAATTGCACAGGGAAATTGCAGCAATTTCTCAAGGAACTGATTCCATTGATTCCTATTTCAAGAGACTTGAAGGAAATGTGGTCAGAGTATGATGCTTTAGTTCCCATGCCAGGTTGTGATTGTGCTAAATCAAAGGACTACATTGAACACCTTCATCGTTAAAGACTAGTTCAATTTCTCAGTGGTCTAAATGAGACCTACGAGCAAGCAAGGAGGCAGATTTTGATGAAAACCTTTGAACCAAGCTTATGCGTTGATAATTGAGGATGAAAGCCAAAGATCAAGTCCATATCCAGCCTTAGGAGCTATAAGGGATCATATTGCTATGCAAACTGGATGAGGACAAGGCTACAAAGGGAAGAAGCCATTCATGAAATGTGACTTCTGTAAGATGACTGGACACTTGAAAGAAAATTGCTACAAGTTGATAGGCTATCCTGCAGATTTTAATGTTAAAAGGAGAGTTGTGTCCATTTTTGCAACTAGTAATGCTGAACACGGGGAACATGCACACATAGCTGGAGGAAGAACACACAATGATGGTCCTGCAGGAGGGAACTTCTTCACTAAGAATCAATACAGACAAATTCTGGATATGCTGAATAAAGATACCACAGTTCCACAAGTCAACATGGTCGGTATTGCTACTGCACTAATGATTGATAATCTTAGTAAAGAATGGATAGTTGATTCTGGTGCGACTCATTACATAGTTGCTTCGCTGGATATACTACACTCTAAGACTGAGTTGAAAACTGGTAGAAATCAAGTTCATTTACCTAGTGAGAAAACAAATATATCTCACATTGGTAGTGCAACATTTCTTAAGGACATGGAGATTAAGAATGTTTTATATGTTCCTGACTTCAAATTCAATTTGTTGTCTGTGTCAAAGCTCACAAAAGAACTCAGTTGCTCGGTTCACCTTTATCCTGACTTTTGTGTGTTTCAGGACCTTTGGAGTGGCAGGGTGAGGGGTATTGGTAAGGAAAGGGGAGGCATGTATGTGGTGAAGCATGAGTACATTGCTAGAAGTTTGTGGCAAGCATCAGTTGCAGCAGTCCAAAAACCATAAGTAGATGGCATTCTTTGGCATAAAAGATTAGGTCACGCCTTTGTTAGTACAATGAAAAATTTAGATTCCTTACTGCTTAAAGATCTTGATGCGAATAAAGATTGTTCTATATGTCCATTAGCTAACTAGAGCAGAATAGTTTTTCCTAGAAGTGTTACAAGAAGTAGTAGTCCTTTAATGCTTTTACACATGGATGTTTGGGGACCATATAAGTTTCCGACACATGATAGAAAATATTACTTTCTAACAGTTGTGGATGATTGTTCTAGGTATACTTGGGTACATTTGCTACAGTTGAAAAGTGATGTAATTGTTGTATTACAAAAGTGTCTCTCTATGCTAAAAACACAATTTGGTATAGCCATTAAGATTGTTAGAACTAATAATGGAGGAGATTTCTTTAGTAAACAATGCATTGACTTACTTGAACACTATGGCCTTATACATCAAAGTAGTTGTTCATACACTCCCCAACAAAATGGGGTAGTTGAGAGAAAATATAGACATATATTAGATATAGCAAGGGCCCTAAAATTCCAGGAAAATGTACCAACTAAGTATTGGGGAGAATGTATTACTACTGTTGTTTACATTATAAACAGGTTTCCTTCTATCATTCTGCAAGGCAAATCACCATATGAACTCCTACATCATCAGAAGCCTTCTTTTGAGCACTTAAGAGCTTTTGGTTATGTGCTATGGGACAACTATGTTACATGACAATAAGTTCTCAACAAGAGCCAAACCTGTTGTGCACCTGGGATATTCAGACATACAAAAGGGCTACAAGCTCTTGGACCTTGCAACTAATCATTTTCGTGTGTGCAGGGATATTGTATTCAAAGAGCATCTGTTCTCATTTGATAAATCTTCCTCATTGCATCCTGTTAATGTTCCTTCTAGGGGGAGTGTATCATTTGAGCATGAACCATTACAGGGACATGTTGCAGATTATACACTTGAATCATTGCAGACACCAGTTGCAAATCATATATCTGAAGGTGAAGTTGATACAGCTGATGACTATGATGCAGTGCATGAAGCCCATGAAGATGATGAGGTTGATGTAGTTTGTGAAAATTTCCCCATTTCTCATGTTGAAGAAGGCAATAATGTTGATGCTGTAGCATTTGAAGAAGCATCTGAACCTCAACAAGCTACACATGATGAGCATGTAGATAATGATCCTTCATCAGGTCAATCTCTAGATGTTGAATGCAAAGATGTTTTACCTGAATGTGTTTCCTCAGAAATCAGAAGTCAAGAACCAAGATGATCTGGCAGAAGCACCAAAGAACCTATATGGTTACAAGATTATGTTACCAAGAAAAAGGCACATAATGTGGCACTATATCCATTTCAGATTATCTGTGTTATGATCAGCTTTCACAGGCATGCAAAAGCTTTGTGGCAATGGTCTCGGCACACACAGAACCATAGAACTTCACAGAAACATCAAGAGACAAAATATGGATTGAGGCAATGAAGCAGGAAATCAAGGCATTGGAGGACAACAGGTCATGGGAGATAGTAGACTTGCCCGAGGGAAAGAACACAATTGGATAAGAAATGAGTGTATAAAATAAAATATAAAGCTAATGGAGATGTTGAAAGATTCAAGGTCAGGCTAGTAGCAAAAGGATACGGCCAAAAAGAGGGGTTAGACTACCATGAGACCTTTTCACCAGTTGCCAAAATGGTAACTGTGAGGTCAGTCATTGCAGTAGCAGCATCAAAAGGATGGAATATGTATCAAATGGATGTGTATAACGCATTTTTGCAGTGAGACTTATACGAAGAAGTATATATAGAAATGCTTCAAGGTTTTGGAAGACATGGGGAGACCAATGTATGCAAGCTAGTGAAGTCCTTATATGGACTAAATCAAGCTTCAAGGCAATGGAACATCAAACTTACAGAGTCACTCCTTGAGGCAGGGTATAAACAAAGTCTATATGACTATTCACTAATTACCAAGAAGAAAGGAGCAGATTTTGTGGTCGTTCTTGTGTATGTGGATGATCTGCTCATCACAGGAAATAATGAGCAGTTCATTCAGAAAACTAAAAATATTTTAAATCACAAGTTCAAAGTAAAGGATTTGGGGGAACTGAAGTATTTCTTGGGAATTAAAGTTATGAGATCCCACAAAAGGGATCTTACAAAACCAAAGGAAGTATGCCTTGCAGCTGATTTCTGATATGGGGTTAGGAGCTACTAAACATGTGACCACTCCAATAGATATGAATCAAAGGTTCACTTCAGCAGAATTTGATGCATATGTTGGGGTATTTGGAGATGAGTTGATGAAGGATGTTGCAAGCTATCATAGATTGATTGGAAGATTAATATATATGACAATCACAAGGCCAGATATAATATTTGTTCTCCAAACACTTAGTCAATTTATGCAGTCACCTAAACAGTCTCAGTGGGAAGCAATAATAAGAGTTGTGAGATATATCAAATTGAATCTAGGAATAGGCATTCTACTGAGCAGCAAATGTGGAAACAGTCTGACTTGCTTCTGTGATGCATACTGGGCTGCATGTCCTAATACCAGAAAGTCAGTAACTGGTTTCTTTGTGAAGTTTGGGGAATCATTGGTGTCATAGAAATCTAAGAAGAAGCAGACAATGTCTAGAAGTTCAATAGAAGAAGAATATAGAAGTCTTGCGACAACTACTGCAGAAGTAGTTTGGCTACTTGGGTTATTTACAGAGCTTGGCATTTCAATTGAACAACATGTGAGTGTGTTTTGTGATAGCAAAGAAGCCCTACAGATTGCAGCTAATCCTATATTTCATGGACAAACTAAGCATATAGAGATTGATTGTCACTTTGTGAGAGACAAGATCAAAGATGACGAGATTAAGACTCATCACATAGGGACAAAAGAGCAGCAGGCAGATCTATTGACCAAAGGACTCGGGAGAGTACAACATGAATATTTGTTGAGCAAGCTTGGAGTGCTTAACATTCTACACCCTCCAGCTTGAGGGAGAGTGTGAGAGAATGCGAGGGAGTATGACAACTGGACAAGTTAGTGGGGCAATTCGACTAACTTTAATTTTTAGCATTATCTCTCACTAATTCGACTTAGCCCTAAAGGTTAGGATTTTAGATTCTCTTTCATTCGAACCTAAACTGGTTCAAACTTTAATTTTTAGCATTATCTCGTCTATATTCACTTCATTATGCGTGAATCTGCATATTCCTGTTAATTTCCTTTATTTTCCCTAAATTAGGGTCTCAGATCTTCTTCTAGTTCGATTCTTTGTTTCTTTTAGAATAATATCCTGTCTATGTTCATTGTACACAGTATGTGATTATTTTACCCTAGTTTCTCTGTTGATTTTATGGTTTACCTAAAACTAGGGTTTGAGACTTTTACTAGTTTTTCTATGCTCTTTCTTTTCTCGTATGGGACTGATATTTTTCTTATTTTGTTCAATCTACCATGCTTCCTTTATTTCTTTACCTTATTTTTCCTTGAAACTGATTGTTAATTGATATTTTCCTTATTCTAAGTGTTACTCGCCTGATTACACGCTATTATTCCCCGTTAATTGACTGAACTCTGTATTATCTGTCCTTTAACTAGACTTCAATTGATTCTGAGATTAATTTCTTTCCTTATTTATGTGTGTTTGATTACTTTCCTTATTTGTTCACCTAATTGAACACTATATAAACCCCTTCTCCCATTTCCCTTTAGATAGACTCGAACTATAAATACTCTCATTGAAACTTAGATTCTTTTACTCTAATTCTCTTTGCTCATTATTTCTGGTCTTGGCCAGCTGAAAACCAAGGCCAATTGATTCTGGACTTAACTATTGTGGTGTACTTTCTGTCTTTCCCGCCTAACTGGTAAGCCCTAATCCCCTGTCATCTCATTCTTCATGTTTTCATAGTATGTGTTGCTCGACCAGCATGTTTAAATTCTGAGTATGATTCTGCCTTTATGCTCCTATGACTTCGTCTAGTCCCATAAGTGACACTGTTAATTGGTTATATTTTGAATAATATGAATCCTCTTACAAGCTAGCTTAATGTTTAACTTGTCCAAGCACATTGTTTGCTAATCCTGCACCTGTTCTGAACTTTGCATCCTTAGGATACTATCAGCATGAAATTAGTTGATTTATCCCAACTTTACAAATTTGTATTGTTACTTAATTCATGTGCCCTGTCAATTTGTTTGTTAACATGTCTGGTATCCCTCTTAATTCATTTGATAATCTGACTGTTTTTGTGATTAAACAATGTTATCCTAAATGTCAGCATGCACACTTAGTGTGATTAGGCCTGTTCTGAATTGACCTGTTTGAAACTATGCACTTTGCAAACCTTGCTTGTTTTCTGAATGCAATTTTGCCTACAAGTTCTGTGTTCTAAACTTTTTTTCTTCTGAAATCAGCACTGTTTTAAAATATATCCTTACTTCCTTTTTGCTGTCACTCTTTTAAAACTTCCACTCTTAGTCCTTTAGGTTCTATCCTCAACCACCCCAGTGTGAGCACTGCTCAGGGTCAATGTGAGACTCCTGTGAACTCTGACAAACTGGGAACTGGTTCCTAATCTCTTTTGAATCATCTCTGAATATTTGATCCCGGTGTGAGCATTGCCCTTGGTCCCTGAGTCCCTTGGGAACTTTGACACACTAAAAACCTGGTTCTATATGTGCTATGGGTGAATCACTCGTATTTGGCTATGTTGTACCTATGAAATGAGCCTCGAATTTGATTGGTTTGAAGGCATGTTCCCAGGTTTATTTGGGCCTAATGAGGGCTCCCTATAGTGTATCTTATTATTATTATGTAATTCATTCATCACTTTGGTCTGTAATAAGTTTGTAATGAACAGATCCTGGAGTATATAGTAAAATTGGGAAGGGTCTTTATTTTCTTTGGTCAATTCGGGTATAAATCCTGCCAATAGGGTTTTATTTGTGCTGCTAACCCTGTTTTTTACATCATCTTTGTTAAAATCATATGAGTGATATACTATGCTTGCATATTAGAAATCCTTCCTATAGGATTGAAATTGCATATTAGAAATCATGCCTATAGGTTACATTAATTTGTCCAATAAATATATATTAGCAATCATGCACATAGGACCCCAATGTTTGATTAATTATTTTCTGGCAATGTGCATAATTTCTGCCCATACACTGCTTAATAGACATCATTCCTATAAGGTTAAATCAATTCAGTAATAGACATCATGCCTATAGGGTTAAATCAATTCAGTAATAGACATCATGCCTATAGGATTAAATCAATTCAGTAATAAACATCATGCCTACAAGGTTAAATCAATTAAGTAATAGTTATCATGCCTATAGGACTAAAATCAATTTCAAACCTAGAGACCATGTGTCACGACCCCAAATCCTAACATGTTGTGATGGCGCCTATCGTGGAACTAGGCTAGCCAACCATCACATAACTACCCATTAGTTCTATTATAATATTCCACAAATCAATAACAAACAACAAACAGAGTAAAAAATAATTTCTTTAAGTCTTTACGTCCCCATAATAATCTAACAGTCTAAGCAAACCTCCCAAGACTGGAGTCAATGATCATGAGCATCTAAGATATAAACTAACTCTACTAATGTATTAATGAACGTCTATGAATCAAATACTAATACTATATGAAGAAGGGAAATGGAGAAGTTGCGGACGCTGGACAGCAACCTCGAGATCTTGTAAAGCTGCTGCTAACGAACAAAGATGGCTACTGCTCCACACTAGTACCTGAATCTACACACAGGGGTGCAGAGAGTAATGATGAGTACGCCAACTCGGTAGTAATGAAAATAAATCACAGTCTGAGAAATAAGAAACACACAGCACAGATACACAAATCCACAAACAGTAAAACATCAGTCACCATAAAGTATAGATCAAATACATAAGTTCGAAAACCAATTTCCAGAAAATCCTTTGAAACAAGTATGTTTTCAATATATCTCAGTAAAACTCTCAGTAAAATCAGTTTGAAAAAAATGAAGTGAATCATAGTCAAAACTCAGTAACATATCATCATAAATCTGCCCCTCGGTCCATAATCATCTCTCATCACATTTCCCTCAGCACCTCACCATCACTCAGTATCAGCCCAGCGTGCAACCTCACAGTCACTCAGTATCAGCCCCGTGGGCAACATCACTCGCACTCAGTAGGTACCTGCGCTCACTAGGGGTGTGTACAGACTCCGGAGGGGCTCCTACAGCCCAAGCGCTATAACAAGCCACATCATGGCATAAATCACTCACAATATTGTCCCTCGGCCTCTCTCATATCATAAAATCCTCACAACATTGGCCGCGGCCTCACTCGGTCAGACACTCTCAACATGCCACTCGGGCCATCATTATACCAGGTTCTCGACCCAAAAACAGTGTTTCATTTTCAAGAATTAATATCAAAATACTCTGAGTGTCAAAACAATCATCAAGAAAAGACTGAGTGAAAATCATAACATATCAAGTGAGGAAAATAGTAAAAACAGCCCCCAAGGGGTAAACAAATCGGCACTAGGCCCCAAACATGGCTTACAACCCAAATCATATCAAAATATATCAATACTATTAAGCATGGGCTTAAAAATCGGTTTCGCAACTCAACAATTGCCTAAAAAGGGATATATTTCAAAATTTCCAATCTTTGCGTTCCAAAATCCGTGAAAGGATGTAAAAGTCTGGGGTTTCATACTCTCAGGACAGGATTTAAAGACATTACTTACCTCAAACTAGCCCGAAAAGCTACTCTGCAACCCGCTTGCCTCTCGTATCAACTTCTGAATGCTCCAAATCTCCCAAGATCAGATTTTTATCATCAAATCTTTCTAAAGGAATGAATTCCATTTGAAAAGTACTAATTTTAGCATAAACCCCGAATTTAGTCAAAACCCGACCCCCAGGTCCGTGTCTTGGAACTCGAGAAATGTTATACCAAAATGCTTCGTCATCTCACGAGTCCGTACATATAAAGAACGCTAAAATCGGAGTTTGTTTGATCCCTCATATCATCCCCTAAAGGTCTCATATTCTCAAGCCCTAACTCCCCTTTTTCTACTGATTTTCAGGAATTAAACACTGGTATTTGTTCCTTAATCACATATAATCGAGTATTAGGGTCCAAATTATTCACCTCAACGAAAAAAAATGATTTCCCCTCTTCAAAATCGCCTCCAAGCTCTTTTCCCATCCAAAAATGGTGTTAAAAGGTTTAATGGTCGCGGAGGGTTTAATTTAATACTGCCCAGTTCTTATTCATCGCGACGCGGGACCCACAACGCGATCGTGATTCACAAATCTTCAGCTGCCCAAAAATACTCTCCGCGATCGCAACAAAGCCCGCACGATCGCAGTTCAATAGAACCTCAACCCACGCAATCGCAGCCCGGCTCACGCGATCGCGAAGAACAACTGACCCCGCTCCCCACGCGTCTGGCTAACTCTACGCGATCGCAGACTAGGCCTACGCGATCGCACTGCATAAGCTCCTCACCTCACGCGATCGCGACCAGACTTCAGCGATCGCGATGCACAAGTATGACCGGGCTCTGAATTTCTCTACGCGATCGCGACAATTGCCACGCGATCGCGATGAACAGACCCCTGTTGCACTAACACTAGAAAGCAACAACTTTCCCAAGGCCAAAATGCCCGTTAACCACCCGAAATCAATCCCGAGCCCCTCGGGAACCCAACCAAATATTCCAACACATCGTAAGTGAATATTCAAACTTAGTTGCACTCTCGGAACACCAAAAATAACATCTAAACACCAAAATCACGTCGGATTCAAGCCTAAAAACTTTGAAATTTCTAAAATCCACCAACGATGCCGAAACTATCCAAAACAACTCCGATTGACCTGAAAATTTGCAGGCATATCCAAAATGACATTACGAACCTGTTCCAACTTCCGGAATTCCATTCCGACACCGATAGCCTATTTTCCACCGCCGACCAGAAATTGCCAAAAACTAACTTTCACCAATTCAAGCCTAATTCTACACCGGACATCACAAAATTATTCTGAACACACTCCTAAGTCCCAAATCACCTAACGAAGCTATCCGGGCCATAAAATTTCCATTCCGAGGTTGTTTACCAATAAGTGAACTCTCAGTTGACTTTTCCAACTTTAAGGGCTATTTTTAAAGACTAAGTGGCTAAACTCTCACTACAACCATTTCGATTTCAAGCCTAACAACTCTAACACATCAATAACAGTATAACCAACCTATAACAAGTCAATAACAGTAATTATAATGTAGGTTCTACGTAACGACCGACCGGGTTGTTACATTTTCCCCCTCTTAAACAAACGTTCGTCCTCGAACGGGTCTAGAAACATACCTGGAGTCTCAAACAAGTGAGGATATATGATCTGCATCTCCCGCTCGGTATCCCAAGTAGCCTCCTCCACTGGCTGACCTCTCCACTGTACCTTCACTGAAGCTATATCCTTGGACCTCAACTTTTTGACCTCGCGAGCCAAAATTGCTACTGGCTCGACCTCATATGACATATCACCCTCAAGCTGAACTGTGATGAAGTCTAACACATGAGACGGGTAACCAACATACTTCCTAAGCATCGACACATGAAACACCGGATGAACACTCGACAAGCTGGGTGGCAAGGCAAGTCTATAAGCCACCTCTCCAACCTTCTGAAGCACCTCAAACGGACCAATAAACTGAGGACTCAACTTTCCTCTCTTTCTGAACCTCATAACACCCCTCATGGGTGATACCTTCAGTAGTACCTTATCACCTTCCATAAATGACACATCCCGGACCTTACGGTCCGCATAACTCTTCTGCCTAGACTGCGTCGTGCGAAGTTGCTCGTGAATCAACTTCACCTTCTCCAACGCATCCTGAATCAAATCTGTGCCCAATAACTTAGCCTTACCAGGCTCGAACCAACCAACCGGAGATCTACACCTCCTACCATATAAAGCCTCATACGGGGCCATCTGAATACTGGACGGGTAGTTGTTATTAGATACAAACTCCGCTAGTGGAAGAAACTGATCTCATGAACCACCAAAATCAATCACACAAGCACGTAACATATCCTCCAAAATCTGAATAGTCCGTTCCGACTGCCCGTCGGTCTGAGGGTGAAATGCAGTGCTCAACTCTACATCAGTACCCATACCTCTCTGTACAGCCCTCCAAAACTGAAATGTGAACTGTGTACCTCTGTTAAAAATGATAGAAACCAGAACTCCATGCAATCGGACAATCTCCTTAATGTAAATACTAGCTAATCGCTCTGAAGTATAAGAAGTACCAACAGGAATGAAGTGCGCGGACTTGGTCAATCTATCCACAATGACCCAAATAGCATCAAAACCCTTCGAAGTCCGTGGAAGCCCAACTACAAAGTCTATAGTGACCAGCTCCCACTTCCACTCCGGAATACTAACCTCTGAAGTAATCCACCTGGTCTCTGGTGCTCATACTTGACCTGCTGGCAGTTGAGACACTGCGCTACATACTCAACAATATCTCTCTTCATCCGCCTACACCAATACTGCTGTCTCAAATCCGGATACATCTTCGCAGCACCCGGATGGATGGAATACCGCGAGCTTTGGGCCTCTACTAATATCAACTCTCGAAGACCATCCACATTGGGCATGCAAATACGGACCTGCATCCTCATAACACCGTCATCACCAATAGTCACATCCTTGGCATCATCCCGACAGACCCTATCCTGAAGTACTAACAAATGCGGATCATCATACTGCCGAGCTTTAATATGATCATAAAGAGAAGACCGGGAAGCCATGCTAGCTACTACCCGCGGAGGGTCTGACAATCCAATCTCACTAACTGACCCGCTAAAGTCTTAACATCAAGGGCTAAAGGTCGCTCTACTGTTGACAGGTAAGATAGACTCCCCAAACTCTCAGCTCTGCGACTCAAGGCATCGACCACTACATTGGCCTTCCCCGGATGATACAAAATAGTAAAGGTCATAATCCTTGAGAAGCTCTAACCATCTCCTCTGCCGCAAATTCAAATCCTTCTGCCTCAGCAGATACTGCAAACTACGATGATAAGTGAAAATCTCACATTGTACCCCATACAAGTAATGCCGCCAAATCTTTAAGGCATGGACAATGGAAGCTAACTCAAGATCGTGCATTGGGTAATTCTTCTCGTGCACCTTCAACTATCTCGACGCGTAGGCAATCACCCTACCGTCGTGCATCAATACCGCTCCCAAACCAACTCTAGAAGCATCACAATAGACTGTATAAGAACCCGAACCAGTAGGCAAAACCAATACCGGAGCTGTTTTCAATGCTGACTTGAGCTTCTGAAAGCTATCCTCACACTCATTGGACCATCTGAATGGAGCGCTCTTCTGGGTCAATTTGGTCAAAGGCGAAGCAATAGAAGAGAATCATTCCACAAAACGACAATAATATCCCGCCAAACCAAGGCAACTCCGAATCTCTGTAGCTGAAGACGGTCTGGGCCAACTCTTCACCGCCTCAATCTTCTTCGGATCAACCTGAATACCCTCACTAGACACCACGTGCCCCAAGAAAGCTACTGAACCAAGCCGAAACTCACACTTGGAGAATTTTGCATAAGTTTCTCCTCCCTCAACCTCTCTAACACCACCCTCAAATGTTGAGCATGCTCTTCCTGGCTACGGGAATAAACCAGGATGTCATCAATAAATACAATGATGAACGAATCAAGGTAAGGCTAAAACACACTATTCATCAATTGCATGAACGCGGTTGGGGCATTGGTCAGCCCAAATGACATAACCAGAAACTCATAATGACCATATCTGGTCCTGAAGCGGTCATCAGAATGTCAGAATCCCGAATCTTCAATTGGTGATACCCAGACCTCAAGTCAATCTTGGAGAACACTCTAGATCCCTGAAGCTGATCAAACAAGTCATCAATACGAGACAAGGGATATCGGTTCTTCACCGTAACCTTATTCAGCTGCCTATAATCAATACACATACGCATGGAGTCGTCTTTCTTTTTCACAAACAACACCGGTGCACCCCAAGGTGACACACTAGGCCGAATGAACCCCTTATCTAAGAGTTCCTGAAGCTGCTCTTTCAATTCTTTCAACTCTGTCGGTGCCATGCGGTAAGGTGGAATAGAGATAGGCTGGGTGTATGGCACCAGGTCAATACCAAAATCAATATCCCTGTCAGGTGGCATGCCTGGCAGGTCTGTAGGAAATACGTCCGAAAAATCACGGACCACGGGGACAGAATCAACAGAAGGAGTCTCACTACTAACATCCCTCACAAAGGCAAGATAAGATTCACATCCTTTCTCAACCATACGCTGAGCTTTCAAATAAGAAATCACTCTTCTAGACACATGCTCTATAGACCCTCTACACTCAACTCTGGGAACTCCGGGCATAGCTAGGCTCACGGTCTTAGCGTGACAATAAAGGATAGCATGACATGGGGATAACCAATCCATGCCCAGTATCATATCAAAATAAACCATACTGAGTAACATCAAGTCCACTCGGGTCTCCAGACCCCCAATAGATATAAGACATGACAGATACACACGGTCCATAATAATAGTATCGCCCACCGGAGTCGAAACATGAACAGACGTAACTAAAGAATCACGGGGCATATTCAGAAAGTGAGCAAAATACGACGAAACATAAGAGTATGTGGAACGAGGGTCAAATAAAGCCAAAGCATCACTGTGACAAACTGAGATAGTACCTGTAATCGCCGCATCTGAGGCCATCGCATCAGGCCTATCCGGAAGTGCATAAATACGTGGTTGGCCTCCACCTGCTCGACCTCCCCCTCTAGGGCGGCCTCTAGCTGCCTGACCACCACCCCTGGCTGTCTGGGTAGGTGGTGAAGTGACTGGGGCTGAAGTCGAGGGTTGAAACCTCTGCTGAGATGAACTACTAGGACGACGGGGACACTGCCTCCACCCATGTCCGAACTCTCCACACTCAAAACAACCACCTGGAGCTGGAGATGGGGACTGAATAGAACCCCTTCCACCATAATAACCACCAGATGAACCATGCATAGAAGAACCCTGATAAGATGATGCTCGGGCGGAGCTCTGAGCTGGAAGGGCACTAAAAGATGAACGTCCTTGATGAGAACTGTGAGGACCCTGCCCCGAAGATACACCACTATAAGCTGGGCAAACTGTTTGTGGAGGTACTAATGGATGACCTCTGCTGTGCTGAAACTGCCCTCTAAAAGAGGCACCACTGAAGCTACCTGATCCCCGAGGCCTCTTAGCCTCCCTCTCCTCACGCTCCTGCCTACGAACTGACTCAATATCCCGAGCTATGTCAACAACCTGCTCATATATGGCTCCAGACACTCTCTCTATGGTCATCAAAATCCGAAGCTGATAAGTGAGACCATCTACAAATCTCCTGATCCTCTCCCTATCAGTAGGGACAAACTCAGAAGCATGTCTAGCCAACTCGGAAAACTTCATGTCGTACTAAGTAACCGACAACTCTCCCTGGCGCAGCTGCTCAAACTGCCTGTGTTGCTCCTCTTTGTGGGACTGGGGAACATACTTCTCCAAAATGATCGTGGAGAACTGCTTCCAGGTGAGTGGTGCTGAACCAACCGGCCTACGCCTCTCAAATGCCTCCCACCAAGTAAAAGCAGCACCCGCAAATTGAAATGTAGCAAATGAGACCCCATTGGTCTACAAAATACCAGCAGTACGGAGTATCCTCTAGCACTTATCCAGAAAACCTTGGGCATCCTCACCCACTGTGCCGCTGAAAGTCGGAGGCTGAAGTCTACTGAACCTTTCCAGCCTATGATGCTCATCCTCGGGCATAGTTGGAACCACATAGTCCTTAACTGGGGCAACCGGTTGGGCTGGGACTACCCCTGGTGCCTGAATACCCTGTACAGCCTGCTCCGGTGTCCGGGCAGCTGGAGTCTAAATGCCTCCCCCGGCCTGAGCTGCAGTGGCGGTAGTGGACATAGCAAATTCCTGAGCTAAACTGGTACACATCGTCAATATCTGAACCAGGGTCTCCTGAAGACCCGGAATAACAATAGGCATTGTCGGTGCCTGAGCCTGTCCCGCTGGAGCACCCTCGGCGGGAACTTGGTCCTGAATGACAGGGGGATCCTGTGGTACTGCCTCGACTGCTGCACGGGCTGGTCCCCTAACTCTACCATGGCCTCGACCCCGTGTGGGTCTGGCTGGTGTCTGGTCACCCTGATCAGTATTGCGTGTCCTCACCATCTGTGAGAGAATGAAACAACAAGAATTTAGATTTCTCGAATCAATAGATGGCACGATAGAGTTCAAGAAATTGAGATTTTTCCTAAGAGTTTTGCAGCCTCTCGAAGATAAGTACATACGTCTCTGTACCGATCCGCAAGACTCTATTGAACCTGCTCATGACCGTTGAGTCCTATGAAACCTAGAGCTCTGATACCAACTTGTCACGACCCCAAATCCTAACAGGTCGTGATTGTTCCTATCGTTGAACTAGGCTATCCAACCATCACATAACTACCAATTCGTTCTATTATAATATTTCACAAATCGATAACAAACAGCAAACAGAGTATAAAATAATTTCTTTAAGTCTTTACGTCTCCATAATAATCTAACAGTCAAAACTCAGTAAAATATCATCATAAATTTGCCCCTCGGGCCATAATCATCTCTCATCACATTTCCCTCAGCACATCACCATCACTCAGTATCAGCCCAGGGGGCAACCTCACAGTCACTCAGTATCAGCCCCGCGGGCAACATCACTCGCACTCAGTAGGTACCTGCGCTCACTAGGGGTGTGTACAGACTCTGGAGAGGCTCCTAGAGCCCAAGCGCTATTACAAGCCACATCATGGCATAAATAACTCACAATATTGTCCCTCAGCCTCTCTCATATAATAACATCCTTACAACATTGGCCCGCGGCCTCACTCAGTCAGACACTCTCAACATGCCACTCGGGCCATCATTATACCGGGTTCTCGACCCAAAAAAAATGTTTCATTTTCAAGAAATAATATCAAAATACTCTAAGTGTCAAAACAATAATTAAAAAAAGACTGAGTGAAAATCATAATATATCAAGTGAGGAAAATAGTAAAAACAGCCCCCAAGGGGTAAACAGATCGGCCCTAGGCCCCAAATATGGCTTACAACCCAAATCATATCAAAATATATCAATACTATTAAGCATAGGCTTAAAAATTGGTTTCGCAACTCAACAGTTGCCTAAAAAGGGATATATTTCCAAATTTTCAATCTTTGTGTTCCAAAATCCGTGAAAGGATGTAAAGTCCGGAGTTTCATACCCTCAGGACAGGATTTAAAGACAATACTTACCTCAAACTAGCCCGAAAAGCTACTCTGCAACCCGCTTGCCTCTCGTATCAACTTCTGAATGCTCCAAATCTGCCAAGATCATATTTTTATCATCAAATCTTTCTAAAGGAATGAATTCCATTTGAAAAGTACTAATTTTAGCATAAACCCCGAATTTAGTCAAAACCCGACCCCCAGGTCCGTGTCTTGGAACTCGAGAAATGTTATACCAAAATGTTCTTCGTCATCTCACGAGTCCGTACATATAAAGAACGCTAAAATCGGAGTTCGTTTGACCCCTCATATCATCCCCTAAAGGTCTCATATTCTCAAGCCCTAACTCCCCTTTTTCTACTGATTTTCAGGAATTAAACACTGGTATTTTGTTCCTTAATCACATATAATCAAGTATTAGGGTCCAAATTACTCACCTCAACGAAGAACAATGATTTCCCCTCTTCAAAATCGCCTCCAAGCTCTTTTCCCGTTCAAAAATGGTGTTAAAAGGTTTAATGGTCGCGGAGGGTTTAATTTAATACTGCCCAGTTCTTATTCATCGCGATGCGGGACCCACATCGCGATCGTGATTCACAAATCTTGAGCTGCCCAAAAATACTCTCCGCGATCACAACAAAGCCTGCCCGATCGCAGTTCAATAGAACCTCAACCCACGCAATCACATCCCGGCTCACACGATCGCGAAGCACAACTGACCCCGCTCCCCACGCGTCTGGCTAACTCTACGCGATTGCGGACTAGGCCTACGCAATCGCACTGCATAAGCTCCTCACCTCACGCGATCGCGACCAGAATTTAGCGATCGCGATGCACAAGTATGACCGGGCTCCAAATTTTTCTACGCGATCGCGATGAACAGACCTCTGCTGCACTAACACCAGAAAACAACAATTTTCCCGAGGCCAAAATGCCCGTTAACCACCCGAAATTAATCCGAGCCCCTCGGGAACCCAACCAAATATTCCAACACTTCGTAAATGATCATTCAAACTTAGTTGCACTCTCAGAACACCAAAAATAACATCTAAACACCAAAATCACGTCGGATTCAAGCCTAAAAACTTTGAAATTTCTAAAATTCACCAACGATGTCGAAACTATCCAAAACAACTCCAATTGACCTGAAATTTTGCAGACATATCCAAAATGACATTACAAACCTGTTCCAACTTCCGGAATTCCATTCCGACCGTGATGGCCTATTTTCCACCGCCTACCGGAAATCGCCAAAAACTAACTTTCGTCAATTCAAGCCTAATTCTACACCGGATATCACAAAATTATTCTGAACACACTTCTAAGTCCCAAATTACCTAACGAAGCTATCCGGTCCATAAAATACGCATTCCGAAGTCATTTACCAATAAGTCAACTCTCAGTTGACCTTTTCAACTTTAAGGTTATTTTTAAAGACTAAGTGGTTAAACTCTCACTACAACCATTTCGATTTCAAACCTACCAACTCTAACACATCAATAACAGTATAACCAACCTATGACAAGTCAATAACAATAATTATAATACAGGTTCTACGTAACGACCGACCGAGTCGTTACACCATGCCTATAGGATTTAAGTCAGTTCAGTAATTAGAAAGCATGCCTACAGGGTTAAAAGGAGATACAAGGCTATGAAACATGTCTATAAAGCTAAAATCAGTTTGTGCTTAGAATTCATGCCTATAGGGTTAAAATCAGTTCGACATTAGATATCATGCCTATAGGATATACTAATTGGTTCTGAATACAATCGCCACTGTCAATCACTTAGACAATATGCCTATAGGACTTAATAACAATTCTGGATTCGAAACTGTGATTCTTCATTGCCTGAAATGCCCAGATATTTTACTCAATAAAATCAGTAGGCAAATGATAGGTCCTAACACTCGCCTTAATGAAACTGCTTATGTATATTGGTCTTCTCGCATAGATATCCTGCCTATAGGATTTTAAGAATAATAAAGTCGGTCAATCAATTGTGTGCATTTGTTGTTTATGTGTGGAGGTCAATATGAGCCCATACCTGGTTTTATTTGAAAGTCCTAATTGTTTTTGTTTGTCGCCTAGTCTTTTACATTTTTTAGCAACCTAGTCTTAGTCTAGAACTATCCCAAATAGAGGTCCTAATACCTCCAGGGCCATATGTAAGGGACGGTTAGTGCACGCATAGAAAAAGAACTAGAATCAACTAGAACGCTTAAGTAACAACTTAAAGATAGTAACCTGGTAGCAGGAGATGATAGTCTGTACGCTAAATACTATGAGTAACACCACGACTTGAGGGAGTTACAAAGTATTGCACGGGGTGATCCTATAGGCTAAAAAACTTAGGACCCCACATCTCTATTAATTAGTTCTCTTCACTTTTTCTTAGACTAATTCGCTTAATTTAAGTTCGGTCGGGACCCGCCGTTGTGGACCTCGAGGGGTGCCTAATACCTTTTCCTCAAAGTAACTTGAACCCTTACTTGATCTCTGGTGATATAAACTGGTAATAAGAGTTATCTGCGCTAGGTGCCCTAACGCACCTTAATCCATTAGGTGGCGACTTTCTTAATTCCAATTCTTTGCCCTCTCAAAAGGAGTTATCCCAAAAATGTCGAAACCCGATTTCGCGAAAAAAAAGGGGCGCGACACAAACAGGTAAGAATCTCTCCATGTGTCAAAATATTATGTTGCATGTGTAGTGTCATGTTGTGTTATAAAATTTTATTTTAAATCTTGTTGGAAAAATGACCTCAAGGTAAAAGTTATAAGTTTTTATCAAAACTTACGTACTGACAAAAGTGTACATATTTGAGTGCTAAAGATAAGTTTTCATGGAAAGTATTTCTTTTGGAAATTGATGAGTAGAATAACACTTGTGGTATCTTTAAAGATTGATGTTAAATTGCTAAAGGTTTTAGCATGTAAAAGTTTATTTTTTTAAATTTTGTTCAATTGATTTAGATTTTCTATAAATGCTATAATTTGATAAAAATAGATCATTTGATGCTACTATGCTATGAATCTATTTTTGAAGTATCAAATGTTTAGGGAGTTACTTGTGTTTACCGAGATTGGCTTCGGATATATCACGTTCGTTATCATGATACTACACTTGTCGGTGTAGGCGTAGGTGGCCACTTTATGGTATAGACTACGACACAGTACTCTCCCTCGAGAGAGTACTATTTTGTGCTATTATTAGCATGGCTGAGTCGAATCGTACTGCACTACGATGTAACGACCTGAGAAAGTAGGGCACATGATACTTGCTGCTAGGTACATAACCTTGTTGACCTTCTTATGTCGGTGATGGTATAGTACTCCCAGTGAAAGGTAAGGAAGATTTTCTTATGTTTAGGTCCAAGGAGCCGAAAATGATTTTGATGACTTAAAGTAAATGGAATGATTTTGTATAATTTTATCAACAATCTTGGATTGATGTAAATGTTCTAAAAGTTTATATTGTGGGTTATATTTCACTTGGTTGTTATTTAAAATAACAAGGGTCATGAATTGATAAAACTTCTTATATTTTTATATAAAATATTGGTGCATTATTTTTATAAAGTTTGTCCCAAGAACTTAAGTTAGAGAGAGTCTATGACACTTATTGCGTTGTGGTGTACTCAGCCCTTAGGGCCCCCCCTCCAGGCCCTGCTTACTTTACATATTTCAGAATGATGTATGATGCGTGGCATGCGGTCAGGCTCGGATGACTCTCTTTCCGAGGTAATATGAAGTACTACTTTTATTTCGTGGTAGCTATTATGTTCTTTCTTATTTTATTTTATTGGAATTACTCCAACCGTTGGTTCTATTCTTTGGTATATAAGTTTCATATATAGTTGTGAAAGGTTGTAGTAATGAGGTTCTACACGATATATATGAAAGTATATTTATTTTACTTAGTCTCATTGTTATAATCATGAAAGACGTTATGTGTGATTTTGAATTTGAAAATAGTTTATTCATTTAACTTGAAAATGTATATGATTTTCAAGAAGCTTCCGCAGTTAAATTAGTTTTCATGCATATGATTTGAATGCATCATATGGGTTGGTTCGCTCAGGTCGGGTAGTGTGTCGGTGCCGATCACGTGATTTTGGATCGCGACACAAATCAAACTCCAAAAAGTCTTTAGTTTCTATGTTTCAAATAGTTATTTTATGGGTTAATTTGGGCTCTGCGGTCTGAATTAACCCAAACTTTTAGATGGATTAGCTTGGCTAGGCACAAAATGACCTATTAATAAATTTATATAACTAGCTTAGCTCATCCAAGTTTGAGCGAGTTCGAAGGATTATATTTTTATGGGCTAAATTTGGCAACTCTAATCAAAATCCAAAAAGAAAAACTTAAAACCAAGAACATAGATGAAAAACTATTATTGATCTTTAAGATGAGAGTACTACTCAAAATTCTGGCATCATCCTTAATCCACAGTTATTATTATCGTCTTTGTATGTGCTATTTGTAATTGTGAAATGTCACTACAGTCAGATCTCTCTATAACAACATTTCTTTATAAAAATCAAGCTTTTTCGAACCAATTTTTATGTTATGTTATAATATATGTTTTCTATAACAACATTTCGCTATAACATCCAAAAATATTCGGAACAAACGAAGCTACTATAGAGAGATTTGACTGTATATCTATTTTTAACCAACAGGCAATATATATCGCGTACACACATGCAGCTGCGAATTTTAAATAAAGGGATTTGTTTTAGATATGAGAAATTGAAACCAATTAAGTTTCCAAAAGAAAAGTAAGAAAAAATAAACAGAGAAAAAGAATAAATGCTTCAATTAATCAGGATTGTAATTTGTCGTTTGACATTCTTTGTAATGATGCATGCGCCAGATGTATAATCATTTGTCAAGCTTATGTAACATCACAAGTGACAGGGAACACTAGTGTATAATCATTTGCCCTCTATTAATTTCTGCAAGAGGCTGCTTTCACAAATTTTCTGATCACATGATAATAACTTTATTAGTTACGCCAAGACTTCCCTTCTTTCCCCTTTTTACCTTTAATAAGGAAAAATTACTCCATTATTTAATTAGATTGGTTCAAATAGTCAACCACACATTTTGGACCCACCAAAGCTTCTCGATGAAGAAAAAAGGAAAAAACGTAAATGCGGTCACAGCTAATGAAGATCCTTACACAACTACGCACTTGGCTACTCCCAATTTGATCCAAAAAAGAAATATTAACCAAAATTTGGTTTAACTATTAACTTCCTACGAAAATCCGTCGATGTCCCGATTGTGCTACCGGAAACTTGAGAGGTCGAAATAGGAGAGCACTCATCTTGGAACAAGTTTACTACTTAGATATTTTCAGCAGTTATCCGTTTCTCACTTGGCTACTGAAATTTGAAGGGGAGGGGGAGGGGGCAGAAGTAGTGACCTATACACTTGTTACTAAGGTATTGGATGAAATGCCAACAAAAGCAAAAGTCAATCTTATGGAAATACTTTGTAATTATTTGTTCTAAGACTGAACAAATCTTTAAAAGTACTTTTCTAAAATATGCCGTAATGATCGAGTGTTTTTATGCATTGCCGACTATAAATTTATGATGGCGATGGAGTGTGTTTTGTTTCTTAGTCATCTCTTTTGATGATCTTGTTAAGGTCCAGATTATATTGGACATCAATTTGTATGATTAGGATATGTTTTATTATACACCTGGCTTACTACCAATTTCGAATTTATAACTCTCTTTTGATCTATGGATGTAAAATTGCCACTTCTCATGCTCCCAAGCTTTATAGAGTTTGACCATGTATAATTTAGGAAGAATCAAATCTTGTGTGTTTCAATGTGTATATAGTTCACTGCTTTTATGTTACGTGTATTGGGATGTAAACTTTAAGAGAAAATTGTTCATTGGCGATTAATTAACTAGCACATGTCATCGAACTAATTAAAAAACAGAAGCTCGATATACAAAGCATTTCGCGTTCACGTATGGTTCGGAGAAAGACCGTGCCGCTAATTAAATGGCGTAGAATTTGATGTAAAAACAAGAAAGAAGATTACGCATAAAAGATGTAACGACCCGGCTGGTCGTTTGGAGCAACTGCGTCCGGCTCGACAGTTTGAGGTCATGAGTAGCTTCACACAGTGTATTATGACTTTCTTGAATCGTCGGTTCGGGTTTTTGAGAGGTTTGGAAAGGATTTTCAGGAGTGACACTCATTTGAGAAGCTCGGAGTTGAAGGAATTGACCAAGGTTTGAATTTTGAGTATTTGACCTCAGATCGGAGTTTCGATGGTTCAGGTAGGCCCGGACGGTGATTTTGGACTCAGGCATATGCCCGGAATTTAATTTGGATGTTTCTAAAAGGTTTCGGCATCATTTGGCGGAAGTTGGAAATTTAAAGGTTTAGAATTTTCCTAAGTTTGACCATGGTTTGACTTTAAGGCTATCGGGTCCAGATTGTGGTTTCGGAACTTGGAATAGGTTCGTTTCGTCATTTGGAACTTGCCAGCAATATTTGGTATCATTTGGAGTTGATTTGATATGGTTCGGACGCTCGGTTGCGATTCTAGAAGTTCTCGAAGTTCATTGTCATTTTCATGTGTTTTGGCGTCCGATTCGTGATTCTAGAGGTTATTTTGGTGTACCGATCATGCGAGCGAGTTTGTGTTGTGTTACAGGACTTGTTGGTATGTTCTGACGAAGTCCCAAGTGGCTTGGGTGAGTTTCGGATAAGTTTAGGTTGTGTTGCGCTTGTTTTTTATGCTTCATCGTCGTTTCTTCAAGCATAAATGGTACCACATTGAGCAAATGAACTCGAAATTCAGTTTTTATTGAACCATTAGATCTTTATCGTAATTATGGAGCCATAGCAAAAAGAATTGTCAAATTTGGACATCGTATGAGGGAGTTATGCTCATTTTCGTGTCGGGGAGACTGCTGGTTTCTGGTGAGGCCACAATTGCGAACATCTTTATCGCAATTGCGATGCCCAGTTCGCAATTGCAAACTTTTTGTTGCAAATGAGACCTTTTCCAGCCATGTTCTTGTTGGCAATTGCGAAGGGTTCTTCGCTTTTGCGAGGCTTCGCAAATGCAACATCTGCAGCTTGTTTTCAGCTATGTAATTCGGATTTTTGCTTCATTTTATTATATTTTGAACCCTAGGTCCGAGAATGGGTGATTTTGATAGAAGATTTTCGTATCAAATCATTGGGTAAGTGCCTCTAACCAATTTTCAATTATATTTTGTGATTATACCTTAGATTTAACATCAAAATTCATGAGAATCTAAAGGAAAATTTGGGGAAATTTGTAAAAAATTTCAAAAATGTAAAATGATGTTTGAAGGACGAATTGGTATCGAAAATTGATAATTTTAGTATGGTTGAACTCGTATCGGAATGAGTGTTCGGGTTTTATAAAAAATTTCGGGTTTCGAGGTGCGGGCGTGGAGGGGTTGACTTTTGTTGGCTTTTTGCAAACTGTATAAAGATCATATCTTTGTTAAGTGAAGTTGTTTTCTCTTGCATTGTTTGACGTATTTAAGTCGTCTTTGGCTAGATTGGGCCGAGCGGAGGTGAATTTGTAAAAGAAAAGATGATTTGAGTATTGATTTGGCCGAATTGAGGTAAGTGTCTTGCCTAACTTTGTGAAGGAGGAAACTACCCTTTAGGAATTGAGTAAATTGTGCTATCTTGTTAAGTGAAAGTCGTGTATGAAAGGTGACGAGTGGGTACCCGGTTTATATGTGGTATGTGACCGGTTTAGACTATCTAGTGTCTTCCCATGCCTTTAATTGAATTGTCATAATATGTAGTATCTCGTTGTCAGTCTACTCTTACATGCTTTATCTGACGTTGCTAGCACCTAACTGTACTTCTTGCTCGTTATTTGGCCTTATATGCCTTAGTTGAAGTTACTGCCTTCCTTATTGTCTTGTTACCGCTTGATTATTGAGTTTCTTCTATATCTGGTACTTATCTGCTACATGTCCTAATTGTTGTGATTGCATGCTAAGTTATCATGTACCTTACCTGTTCGGGGATTTTGTAAAGTTTGTTGTGTTCCTCTGGGTTCTATGTGGTTCCTCCATTGTTGTGCACGTATACCCGTGATTGTAGAAGTTCTTATAAATGGAGTTGCTGAATTGTTGTTATTGATTTATATTATTGTAAGGAGGATCGGGTTGCACGCCGCAACAGGTGAAATAAGGAAGGTGGTGAAATAAGGGAGGATATTTATATTGTGATATCGTTATTATATGGTGGGATCGGGTTACACGCCGCAACAGGTGAAATAAGGGTGAATTGATAAGGTGGAATAAGGGTGAATTTTGATATTGACATTATATGGTGGGATCGGGTTACGCGCCGCAACATATTTTCTGTATTGGCATGATATTGATATTATACGAGGGGATCGAGTTGCACGCCGCAATAGGTGTAATAAGGGTGAATTGATATGGTGAAATAAGGGTGAATTTTGATATTGATATTATATGGTGGGATTGGGTTGCGCGCCGCAACATATTTTGTGTTTGCATTCCCTGTTTGTTGTATTGGTTTCTGTCACGCCCCAAACTAGGGGAGGCACGACTAGCACTCGATACTGTATTCGATCGAGTTAGCCACTAAACATACTAGCTAACTAAACTGGGGGCCCAACAGATCGGACAGCACAACATCTGAAATACTAAGCATGGATCGTTAAGGTCATGACCTGAATAACAATAAGCCATATAAA
>ML252444.1:3059-34724 GCA_005239495.1 Nicotiana undulata | reverse complement strand
TTTAAAAATTCATTTCTCGGGCTTGGGACCTCGGAATTCGATTCCGGGCATACGCCCAAGTCCCATATTTTCCTACGGACCCTCCAGGACCATCACATCACGGGTCCCGATCCGTTTACCAAAAATGTTGACCAAAGTCAACTTTATTCAATTCAAAAATCCTATTTTTTTATCAAATTTTCACATGGAAGCTTCCCGGCTACCTGCCCGGGTTATGCACGCATATCGAGGTGATATTAACGGAGACTTTAGATGCCTCAGAACACAGATTTAGCTGGAATTACTTAGGATGACCTTTTGGGTCATCACAGTATAGCAGATAGTCTCTTAGTGTGATGACCCAAGGGGTCATTTTATGAAGTTAGACTCCGTTCTAAGCTTAATAGCCCTAAAAGGTTAATTTTAAATACCTCAATTTGCGAGCGTAGTCCGGGCGTGAAATCGGAAAGTTTTTATGTGAAAATATAATAAATAATAATTTTTAGAATTAAGAATTTTGTTTTAGTTGACTTGAGTCAACATTTTGAGTAAACGGACTCGGATCAGTGTTTTGACGATCCCGAAAAGTCCGCAGTTAAATATGGAACTTGGGCGTATGCTCGGAATTGAATTCTGAGGTCCCAAGCCTTAGAAATCATCTTTTGAAAGAAATTATTTTGCTGAATTATTAATGAAATAAAGAAATTAATTAACGTTTGAAACCATTGGTATCGGGCCCGTATTTTGGTTCCAGAGCTCGATACAGGTTTGTTATGATATTTAAGCCTTGTCTGCGAAATTTAGCGAGAATCGGAATTTATTTGACGTGATTTGGATGTCCGGTTGATAAATAGTGAACTTTAGGTGTTCTTGAGAAAAATAATGAGTTTTGAGGTTTAATTCATAGTTTTACATGTTATTTTCATGATTTGATCGCACGGTCAAGTCCTTGTGATGCTTTTAGACTTGCGTGCATGTTTGGTTTAGGGCCCCGAGGGCTCGGGTGAGTTAGTTCCTTTATCCTTTATTAATGATATTGAGTTAATTATGATTAGATTCGAGCAAGTTAGAGCAAGATTCTAAAATAAAAGTTGTAATTGAGCAGTGAGTGGCCTGCGAAATTGAGGTAAGTGTTTGGTCTAACTTTGACTTGAGGGAATAAGAATCCCCACTTGTTTGCTATGTGAAATGCATGGGCGCGGTGTTTAGGTGAGGTGACGAGTATCTATGCACCACCCAATTTGCCTGATAAACATGATCCCTTTCCTTTTCCCAACTTAATTGATGCTTGCCTTAATTGTTCTTTGTTCATTATTGTTTTTATGACTAGTTGGCTTTGTTATTTTGTTGTTAAATATTACTGAGGTTATTTTGGAAAGAGTATTGGTTGTTTATTTGGTTCCCTTGTGGTACAAAACGGTTGAGTAGTTTGATATTATTATTATATATATATATATGTTCTTGTTCGTTTCATTTTTGATAATATTGAGGAAGTTATGAGAATTGCAGNATATATATATATATATATATATATATATATATGTTCCTGTTTGTTTCATTTTTGATAATATTGAGGAAGTTATGAGAATTGCAGTTTAAATGTTTTATGATTGTTGAGGTTTACGTGGTTGTTTGGGTTCAATTGATTATTGCCAATTGTTGTGGCAAGTGTATTAAAAGTGTTGGTTGTTCTCTTGATTTTATCATGGTACATAAAGACTGAGTTGGGTTGACAGCGTTAGGGTGTTTACATATATTCTGGTTGGTTTTATTGTGAAATGATATTGGTTGAAGCTTACGAGCTATATTGTTCTGTTTGAAATTGTGGAAATAAAAGTATTGTCAAAGGCTTGTCTTGAATTGTGAAATTTATGAATAAATTGATATGATATATCCGGTGGGAGCGGGTTGCACGCCGCAACGAGTAATAAGGGTGGACAGGTGGGATCGGGTTGCACGCCGCAACAGGAGTAATAAGGGTGATATATTTAGGGAGGAGCAAATTTTATTTTTCATATTTTGGCACTACTTTTATTTAAATTTAAAGTTTGAAAATTTGGAAACTTTTTGAGAATTGTCTATGGCTGAGGCATGGAAAAGGCGGATGAGTTATTTCATTGTTGTTGCAGTACTTAATTATTTGTTTATATTTTCTTCTTGCTTTATATTTATTGTCTCGGTTATATTTTCTTGTTCGTGTAGAATTATTTTATTGCGTTATTGTATATATTATTGCCATAGGTTATATGTTGTTAATGCCCCGCCGTAACCTCGTCACTACTTCATCGAGGTTAGGCTCGGCACTTACTCAGTACATAGGGTCGGTTGTACTGATACTACACTCTGCACTCTTTTGTGCAGATCCATGTATCGACCAGCAATAGAGATATTTAGAGCGGCTATTCATTTATTCGGAGACACGAGGTATATCTACCGGCGTTAGCAAATCCCAAGAGTCTTCTCCTATTTTTATAAAATTGTTTTATTATATTCAGAACAGTTACACTATTTCTTTCAGTCCATTATTTGTAGTATTCTTTAGTTGTTTGTGAATTGTGACACCAGACCCTGGGGTAGTTCTAAAGTTACTTATATAATTAGTTCGTGGATCGGTTTATTTAAGTGTTTATTATTTTATGTTTGGAATTATTCATTGAAAGTCAGTAGCTTAAGTTTATTTTATAATTGTTTATTATGTTTAAATGGATAATCAAAGGTAAATAGTTAATCGAACTCTAACATTGGCTTGCCTAGCAAGTGTGATTCCTAAGGTTGGAAATTTGGGTCGTAACACTTAGTACTCAATGGAACCCCTAGATATCTGAAAGGCAATTCTCCCTTTTTATAACCCAGAGTCTCCATAATTTATTGCTGAGTCAACTAGTTCACCCCACCAAAATAGATGCAACTCTTGTTTGGATTAGCAACCAGTCCTGATGCTGCAGAGAATTCTTGGAAATGCTGATGTCGTACCAGCACAGATTGCACATCTCCTCTACAAAACAATAATAAATCATCTGCAAACCCCATTTGCACTAAGTTAAACCTAGCACACCTAGGATGATATTTAAACTTCTTTTCTTCCTTCAAAGTCTTCAATGACCTGCTCAGGTATTCCATAGCCAAAACAAATTAAAAAGGTGAAAGTGGATCACCCTGCCTGAGCCCCTTCTTTGCCTCAAAATGATTTGTTGGTCTACCATTTATTAGAACTGAATAACTCACTGTACTGATGCAAGCCATTATCCATCTCACAAAGATTTCTGTGAAATTCAGTGGCCTTAACACTTGTTCTATGTATATCCACTCCACAGAGTCATATGTTTTTTGCATGTCAATTTTAAGCATACATCTAGGGGAGATGCTCTTCCTTCCATAGCCTTTCACTATTTTATGACTCCTCAAAATGTTATCTATGATCATCCTTCCAGGAACAAAAGTAGCTTGACAATTATCCATCATTCTATCCATCACCCCTTGCATCCTTGTAGTTATTACTTTGGAGATGCGCTTATATAAAACTATACAGCAGGAAATAGGTCTAAAGTCTCTTATGTTTGTTGGATTCTGGATTTTTGGAATCAGTGTGATTGTTGTGCAATTAATGGCTTTACACATATTTGCACTCTCAAATAAATCTTGAACTGCAACAGTTATTTTCTCTCACATAATGTACCATGTCTTCTTAAAGAAGTAGGAGTTATACCCATCACACCCTGGTGCCTTATTGTCATCAATGCCCAATAATGCTTGCTTCACTTCTTCTCTGCTGACTGGTCTAATTAACGGTAGTTGTTGACTTCTATTCAGCACATTGCCATTCTTCATTATGTCATAGTTGATCATTGGTAGCTGTGTAGCTGAACTACCAAGTAATCCCCTATAAGAATTTAGTATTTCTGCCTTCACCTCTTCAGGATTATGCACTATATCCCCTTTACTATCAATTAACCTGCCAATGTTGTTCCTTGTTTGTCTATTTTTCATACAAGCATGATAAAAAGCTATATAAGAATCTCCCAAATTAAGCCACTGTACTCTGGACTTATGCTTCATAATGCTCTCATCCACCATTAGCCATTTCTCCAGCTCCAATTTAGTAGTTCTTTCCAATTCAACCTGTATTTCTCCTTGGACATAACAACTCATTTGGTTTTGTATGTTTTCTAGTCTTTCTCTTGCATCATGTATCTTACTTCCAATGCCATTGAACTCCTCTTTATTCATCTGTTTCAGTAGCACTTTTAACTTCTTAAGTTTGTTCCACACTGTCAACATTGTTTTTCTATTATTCCCAAGTCCCTAACCAAGCAGCATTGTATCTTCAAATGACTTCAAGTTTACCAGATAGTTCAAAAACTTGAAAGTTTTCCCTCCAACTTGGCTACTAGTATCAAACTTCACACTTAGAGGGAAATGATCAGAGAAGCCAGGGTTCATAGACACCCCATCCATATTAGGCCACATTTGTATCCATTCAGCATTTACCAGAATTCTATCAATCCTACTGTGCACATGGTTATTAGTCCATGTGTATTGTCTTCCGACTGTCTTAATTCATCTACTTTAGCATCCACTAAAAACTGCTTAAATTCCCTTGTCTCCATCTCCCGCACAGGACTACCTTTGAATCTATCTTCACTTGCTAGAATTGTATTGAAATCCCCCATTATAAGGCAAGTACTCCTTATATTGACCACTGATATCAGCATCTCCTCCCATAGATTCTTCATGTCTTGCACTGTATGTTTATCATAGACAGCACATAAGTGTAACTGAACATTGTGCTGCAATATTGTAACCTTTCCCAAAATAAATTTTTCATGATATCTATTCATTGTATAGTCCACCAATGTAGAATCCCAAGCAACCCATATTCTACCCCAGGAGCCACATCATAGTTATTCACCCATTTCCAGTTTTTCAGAGCCTTCCTTAACACAGATTCAGCATTACTTTCCTTCACTTTATGCTCAATTATGGCTATCAATACTACATTATTAATTCTGCAAAAAAGACTTAGTTCTTTTTGTTTGTACACCTTATTCATGCCCCTTACATTACATGCAATAAAATTCACCATGATATAATAGATCAGATTGGAGTTCCACCCCTATCTTCCTTGTTATGTATTTCTTTTGCACCTTGAGCTTCAGACAGTTGAACAATTTTTAAGCAGTATCAACCAGAGCTTTGAAAGCATTCCCAATATCCACTTCCTTCTCCCTTATCACTTCTGTGTGCTTCTTAGTTGCAGATCTTCCTTGAGCTATTTGCCATTGTGTTTCAACCTCTGAGTTACTATTTTTTATAGTTTCTTCTTCCTCCAATTGTCATTAAATCTCCCTTGTGCATCATTTTGTCAACCTTAGGATCCAGTGCTCTAACTTTCCTTCATTCCTGCTTTTTCTTCCCTTCCATATTTTTTCTCATATCATCCTATCTCAGCTTCCTTTGATCCTTACATATATGGCCAAGTTGATAGCATTTTTGGAAGTATAATGGCTTCCAGTCATAGTGTACTAATTGTTCCAACACCTTTCCATTTGGATCATATAGCTTATTATTCTCTGGTAATGGCCTAGTAACATCCATCTCTATTAAAATTCTTGCATATGAAATTCTCTCAGCAACCGTTGTACAAGCATCAGCATATATTGGCTTCCCTAAATCACGTCCTATCTTACTTAATGCTTGATTACTCCAAAGGTTAAGTGGTAGATTTGGAAGCTTGATCCACAAGGGGATAGTCCTCAGAACTTCTTCATTAAAGTCAAAATTCTCTAACCATTGCCTCATGATAACTGGCCTATTGTTAATTGTATAAGGACCGTTCATCAGTACCCTCTCCTTATCTACATTAGTACTAAGCAAGACTATGAAATATCCATCATTATGAGATAACACCTTAGGTTTATGCACACTTGCCCATTGATTAGCGATGAACCTTTCAATGGCTCCAATTGAAGGTGTATTCCCCACCACATACAATATGACTGCTCTAGTCCATTTTAAATTTTCCTCTTCAATATCTTCCTCCATCAGCTGCACAACAACTTCACCATCCTTCATTGTCGGGGGTATATAGGTGAGATTCATACCTTTTGCAGCTAGCTTGTTCTCCTGGAATAATCCTGCCCATGATCAACCCTTATCAACTGTTGGAATTGAAGTCTTCACTTGAGATTCCTTTTGATTATCCACAGAAATAGCCCTATGTTCCTTGCTTGAGCTTGCATGTACTGTTCCATTGGATTTTGCCTCACCCGAGCTGGGTTTCTCACTTACAACCCTAGTTTTGCTATTTCTTTTGCTCGTGTTCTCCGTAAATGCCAATTTCCTGCTAGAATTCATTGGTGTTCCAGATCTGGCTAGTTATCATCACTATCATTTTCATGCTCTATCTCCTCCTCCTGCATTTGGTCCTTGGCTTTGGCCTTTCCTTTCCCTTGTTCACACAATCTAGTCATCATAATCTTCTGATCTAGTACTGGCGTTTTGGTGGTATTCTTCCTCGGTCGTCCTCTTCCACCCATTTCCGATGAAGGCACAGGTTAGTCAGTATTGATACCCAATTTTTCCTCGGAATTATTTTCAAACTTACATTTTACCTTCAAAATCACTTTTCATAATGAATGTTATTTTTCATAACTTTTTCATATTTTTTATCAATTCATTTTCCTATTTATTTAGTATTTTCGTATTCAATAATTATTCATAAATTATATTATAAATAATTTCAAAATATTTCCCAGCTCAATATATCATTTTCAATCCTATTGTTTCCTATTAGGATTTAATTAATTCACAAGTTAACCAATTAGGCACCATTTAGCTATAATTACACAAATTTTGCAGTTATGGCCTAATTGTGTATTGTGATGACCCAAAAGGGTCATCTTATGTAAAGGTAATTATGACTGTGTTCTGAGGCACCAAAAGCCTCCGTTAATCTCACCTCGATGTACGTGCACAGCCCGGGCGCGTAGCCGGGAACCTATATGTGGAAAACTTGATAAAGAGTTGAATTATAATAATTAATTGAATAAAGTTGACTTCGGCCAATATTTTTGGTAAACATACCCCGGACCCGTGAATTGGCGATCTCGGGAGGTCCGTAAGAAAATATGGGACTTTGGCGTATGCGCGGAATCGAATTCCGAGGACCCAAGTCCGAGAAATGAATTTTTAAAGAAAATTGTTTTCTGAAAATAATAAAGGCTTATGAAAATGAACCTTGATGTGAAACCTGTGCTGCCGAGCCCGTATTATGGTTTCGGAGACCGGAACAGGTTCAATATGTGTTATTTAAGTTATCGTTGAAATTTGGTAAGAAACGGGCTTGATTTGATGGGTTTCGGATCAAAATGGGAAATTTAGAGTTAATGAAGTTTTGAGAAATCTCATAGAATTTGAAATTTGGCTTGGAATGTGATTTTATGTTCCTGAGGTACGAATGAAATTCCGAGACCGGGGATAGTTCCGTTATGTTATTCATGACTTGTCTACAAAATTTGGGGTCGTTCCGGGTAGTATAGGTTGGTCCGGCGGGTTGTTATAGAAATCAAGAACTTAGAAATCCTTAAGTTGACCCTAGGGGTTTTGAGGGGTGATTATTAGATTTAGCAATATTTTGGGTGTTCCGAAGGATCGAGCGAGTCCGTATTATTTAGGACTTGTTGGTACAGTTGGACGGGGGCTCGGGTGCGCCCAGGTGCCTCCCGGGCACCACACGAGGCCAAAACCCAGCTGAAGATGTAGCTGGTGCACCTGATCTGGTGTGACCGCAGGTGCGGGACCGCTCCTGCGGTCCCAGCCTCGCAGGTGCAAAGGTTCCGCAGGTGCGGTTCCTCTTCTGCAGGAGCGGAACCGCAGGTACGGTCTCCAGCTCCGCAGGTGCGACCCCAGCCCCTCTTGCCTGATTGCACAGGTGCGAGCCCCAGCTCGCAGGTGCGAGATCGCAGGTGCGGTCCTCGAGCCGCAGGTGCGGAACCCCTGTAGGCCAGGAAGTGAAATTTTATTTAAACACGGGATTGAGTCATTTCTTCCATTTTCCATCTTCTTCCTTGTGTTATTTGGGAGCTTCCAATAGGGCCTTCAACCTAGTACTTGAGGTAAGTAAATTCCCTATCTAACACTAGTTTCAAACATTAATTCCTAGTTAAATTCCTTAATAAATTATCTAAAATCATAGAATTAGGTAGTAATTTTAGGGTTCTTGAGGATTTTGTGATTTTCCATTTTAGGCCATGAATTCAAGTAGAAATCAAACCTTAATGATCCTTGGGCTATGGGTGAGTGATCCCTCTGAGAATTTTGGAATTTGAACATGCGGGACCGGGGTTGGAATTTGGGAATTCTTCAAGAATAGCGATTTTATTGAATAGCTAAGATAACTACCCGCATTGTGCGTGCATTGATATTATTGTATACCTTTTTGGCTAGTTGCGAGTCCTCCGGTGTAGAGTTTGGAGTTTCGGGCGAAATTGTTGTTCGAGGAGTAGATTCGACACGCGGTGAGTCTCCTTTCTAACCTTTTAAGAGGGAATTGTCCCCATAGGTGATGTATATGCTATGTGTAAATTGTTTAGGGGCTACGTACGCGCCAAGTGACGAGAGTCCATACGTAGCGGATATTATTGTTATTTCTGGGTAGTTAGGCCCACATCATGCCTTATATGCTTCCTCGTAATGCCTTATATGCCTTATATGCTTCCTCGTAATGCCTTATAGGCTTCCTTGAAATGCTTTACATGATTCATTGTGATGCCATATGTACTATGAGATTATGTCTGGTATAGTATTGTTCCTCTAAGGCTTTAGAGAAATTGTTGAATGGAAAGGAATTTGGTATGAAAAAGTAATTGTGATATATATATGGGATCGGGCCGTACGCCATGGCAGAGTTGAGAAAGTAATTGAGGTATATAAATGGGATCGGTTCGTACGCCACGACAGAGTTGAAAAGAAATTGAAATATATATGGGATCGGGTCGTACGCCATGGCAGAGTTGAAAGGTGTTTGAAATATATATGGGATCGGGTCGTACGCCACGGCAGTGTTGAGGAATATTTGTGATATATATGGGATCGGGCCGTACGCCACGACAGTGTTGAAAAATACTTGAAATACATATGGGATCGGGTCGTACGCCACGGCAGTGTTGAGGAATATTTGTGATATATATGGGATCGGGCCGTACGCCACGACAGTGTTGAAAAATACTTGAAATACATATGGGATCGGGTCGTACGCCACGACGACTTTAGAAGGTACCTTATGGGAGCGGGCCGCCACGGCGGATCTAAGAAATTGTGATTATTGTTTCGTTCGGTGGTCTTACCCTTGAAAGTGCTTTATTGTTTAGTTCAGTAGTTGTTTGGATTTCTGCTCTTGATATGTACTTGTTGCTTATTTCCTGACATGCCTACTGTATTTTATCATATTCTATCATATGTTATTACTGTTGGACCTTAGTGAGTATCGAGTCGACCTCTCGTCACTACTTCTTCAAGATTAGGCAGAATACTCACTGGGTACATATTTATTTAATATGTACTCATGCCGCACTTCTGTACTTAACTGTACAGGTTATGAGGCCGGTGCTTCTGGTTATTGTAGCGGAAATAGATCCTGAACTTATGGACTTGACTTCACGGTGAGTTGCTTCCTCTGGCGATTTCCAGCAGCACCATGGAGTTTTCACTTACTTTTGTTATTTTCCCTGTCTATTTCATCCAGACTGTGGATTTGTATATATATTACTTTCCCTTGTATGTTCTGTCAGTATGCCCCTGACACTCGTGACACTAGTTCCTGGCACGCGTAGTGTATATATATTTGGGTTTTGGGTTGTATAGGCATGCATATGCTTTATTCTGGCCACTTAGTGATATGCTTTTCTTTTCATATCCAGCTATCATCATGTTTAACTGTTTAAAATTGGTAATTATTGACTTGTTTAATCAAATGGGAAGGGTGACACTTAGTGTAATTCATATTGGCTTGCCTAACCCCGTCGTTGAGCGCCATCACAACCTGGATTAGGATTCTGGGTCGTGACATGTATTTATGCTATATTAATTCCATAAATAGTTGTTTTATAGTTTTATATTAGCCAATTGCCTTAAATTTCACTTACTTAGCGTTAATTTTATTTTTTATATAACTATTAGCTATTTTATTAATTATGCAATTCTATTTTTCATGGGTATTTAAAATATAGCCACTTTTAATTTCTCTTAATTTCAACCCAATACCCAACCCTTTAACCCAATTAACTACCCAGTCCAACTAATAGCCTAACCTAACCCACGGATCCCCTCTCATTTTCTCACCGCCCCTCATCTCTCTACCCTCATATCTCTTCTCTAGTCTCTTCTAGAGACATCCTGTCTCTTTGGGTTCCGATGAATCTCTTTTCCTTCTCCAGTCGTCTCTTCGCCAGAGACGACAAAGCCTTCACCACCCTCCTGCCTCATGTGGTTCCCTCACGCCGGTGTTTTCCATCTCTAAGGTCTTCAAAAGACCTGGGTTGAATCCTCCCACCTCCTGGACCTGTGCTCATCATCCTCCGGCCACCTCCGGTTGTTCAAGCAAGGTCTATGACCTTTGGGGGTTAAACCAGCAACGTTTGAGGGTTTTCTTGTTTCTCTGTGTTCTTCTTGTAACCCTAAATGCTTTTTAAAAACCCGATTCTTTTAGATCTTTGATAGATCTGTGTATACTTCAAGCTATTTCGTTGTTTTCTCAAAGATTCTCCGAGTTTTCCTTTAAAATGGCTTTTCATCTTCAGAACTAGGGTTTCATAACCCCTTTTAAAAAAATGGCTTTTCCTTCTAACCTTACTATCATTATATGATTTTCATTATGTTTAAGCATTAAGTTAAGTTTTCCCTTTTTGTCTGACTTATTATGTTGAAGCCCTAAGTTTCTTGATTCTGAGTCTGTTCTTGCTTATTTGTCCATTTGATTTACTCGCATGTCTGTTATTATGACTTCGTTCAGAGTTTCTATGATTTTAACTTATTCTGCCAGTTATGGTTTCTAATTCTTTACTCCTTCTGCCTATATCATGTTTAATCTGTTAATGCTCTACGTAAATCTCTAATTTTGTATGACTTTACCCTATTTAGCTTATTAGAGTTTCTGATTTTTGCCTATTATGTGTTTATTCCGCTTGCTCTCATAAATTCGTGTTGAATCAGTACTATTTGTTATTTTTGAATCCCTGAATCTATGTGATTGATCCTTCATCGATTTCTTGTGATACTCTCTATTGATCTAACATTGGGGAAAATTTTCTGACCTTATTCTATGGAGAATTACGTTGTTAATTGATTTTGAGTATTTCCCTTAACTAAGATATCTGATTCCCTGCATGCATCATGTCTACTTGTTCGTTTGGGATATTTTCCCTTGGTTAATACTGATTTCCTGTATTTGAGTTATCTCTTGCCTTATTTTATGGTTAATTAGCCTATCAACTGATTCTTAAACAGTCCTTAATTAGAGTTTGATGAACCTAGACTCTATTACATGTTGTATACTTGAGCTATGCTAAACTGTTTCCTTATGTGATACTCAGCCTTATATGGCTTCCTTCCTTATTTGTCACTGCCTATTACCGTTTGAATTTAACTCCTTAATTAAAGGGAGTACTTATACTGGTTGGATTTTAATTAGTACATAGTTCCATAATTACTGCTTGACTATGCTTCTTGCCTTATTTCCTACCTAGTTTTAAACTATAAATACACTACTCTCTCATTAACAAAAGGGACGAACATTGGGGTTCAAACTATCTCTTACACTAAAAGAATCTCTGCTCTCTCTCTCTTGTGCTATTTGCTACTGTCTAATTGTTAGCCGACTGCAAGCGGAGGCTAACAATTGTGCTCTCTCTTTCTCTTTCATTCTCCTTGATCTCCTGTCACTGGTATGTCCTAGTTTCAATTCAAAGTTCCAACAACAACATGATTCTCTTATTGTTTCAGTTCTTTTTGTTTCTAGTTTGCTTCTATTTGTGGTTCTTCTGTGAAACTTGTAATTAATAATATATCACTAGCATGTTATTATGTCTTCCCCCTTCTTTTGGATTAGTATATTCCCCTTTATGTTTGTTCCTGAGCATGGCTTACCAATTGTCTCTTACTTGTTGTATACTTACTATGTCTCATGAACCCCAAATCTCTATCACCCCTCTGTGGGATTGTTCTCTTCATGTCTGGTTTTGTGATTATGCCAGTGTCAGCTGTTTCTGAGTATGTTTAAACTAGGCCTAGACCTTTGTTGGGTTATGTGTTTGCAGCTAAATGTCCTATGTGTCCCAAGCCCCCACTGCCCATGTGTGTGACTAATGAATTTGCTTGGTTCTGTGAGCATTGCTGAATCTGTTTGGTTCTATGTGTGGGCTGCTAATTTCGTTACTTTCTAAAATCTGCTACTCTTTATTATTTTCAAAATCATTTCAAACAAGTGCTTTTAACATTTTTTTCTACTAAAAATCTTTGCAAACTCATCCCTTACACTTCACTTTATTCCTAGATCCCTAAGTTCTACCCCCTCAGAGTGAGCACTGCTTTGGGAACCTCTTGAGTTCCCTCCGAACTCTGACACACTGAGGTTGGTATTTCCACACTGCACATGTTTAACTCCTGGTTACTAAGTCTGGGTGTGAGCATTGCCCGGGAGCCCTTGAGGTCCTTAGGGAACTTTGACACACCCGGACTATGAAATGTTATGAAACACCAAAGGCAGTGAGGTTCGGAGGATTTGGGCCTATTGAAGGCTCCCTATAGAATAATTTCTTATTTTCTACTTTGTTATGTAATTAATAACTCCTGGCTTGTAATAATTTGTAAACAACTTATGGGACTGGATAGTGAAATGGGAGGGGATAACTATGCATGCTTATTTACTATAAAGGGTAGAAACCATGTTTTAGGCTTTTAATTCCTTATCTGCGTAATAGAGACAATGTGTAGGTTCATATCCATGCATTAGAAATCATATTCCTTAGGTTCCATGTATATCGTTTCAGCATGTTCATCCTCATATCATTTAGAAAATCATGTGTTAAAATATGTCAATAACTGGTACTTTTGCATTACTTTATACACTGCCATGTACACCTAGGGATCATGTATTAGGTTTAACAAACTAATAAACAAGTGGTTTCCTGAAACTGCAATGCAATGCGAACACTTAGATATCCTGCCTTAGGATAAATGCAATGTTAATAAATAGGTCCTTCTACATATATTTGAAAGCATGCTCTGGAACTGAAATATTCGTGCATATAGAATATCATGTTTAGGTCCTGCATCATTATGCATCTTCTTTGCATTAGATGTCATGCTTTAGGATTGCATTTGTATTTGCTTAGGCATCCTCTAGCTTGATTCTTGATAAAAACAAACTCATCCAGTTTGGTAACTATTTTCTGAAATCTGAACACCTAGAATAGTATGCTTAGTAATATGATTCAAACAATTTTATGTAATAACTGGCACGCCTAGGAAAGCCTTAGGTGTTCGATCTATTAAAACTGGAAATATACTTCCTCATATATGCTTCTCCAACAGGTTAAAATCAGTAAGCAAAACTGATAAAATTCCTTCTTTGAATTAAGTAATAAAACTTCCTCTCTATCGCATTCCAGTTTCGCCTAGATATCATGCTTTAGGATTCCTAAGTTAATAAGTCATTTACCTGTCTTTGAGTCGTGCTAAATTATATGCATAATCTGTGGAGGAATATTTGGGCCTTATATCTGCTTTATGTGTTTCCCTTTATCTGCAGCCCTAATTGTTATTGTTTGTCTCTTAGAATCTTTCCCTTTAAACCTAATGGTCAGCCTCGTACCTCTTTTAGGATAGTAGTCCTAACCTCCTCCGGGACTGATAGGATGGGACGGGTAATAGCATGCAATAGAGCTCGTGACCAAACACACGCTTTAATCACCTTCACGGGGAAGGAAAGGGTAGAATATAGATATGATGACCGATGCGATAATACCACGTGTAGCCCCTCTTTGAGGAGTGTCTATCGGGTATTGCATTGATATGATCCGTATTATTTCAAACCTAGGATATCATTTCATTCAAATGCTATGTTATGATCTTTTTCAAAAACTTCGTCGTTTTCATAATTGTTTTCTAAACACTTGCTCGTTTAACATTTGAAATCCCCTCTTACTTGAGCCATTTACTTGTTATTTGCTAATTGTACAAATTCACGAAAACTATTTGGCCGAGAAACACATCTGTGGATCCTGAGGGGTGCCTAACACCTTCCCCTTGGGATAATTTCAAGCCCTTACCCAGTCTCTGATAATGCAACTAGTTTCATGAGTTAATTACTCTAGGTGCCCTAACGCACCTCAAACCCGTTAGGTGGCGACTCTCTCTTTTAACACTCTTTCCTTAAAAGAGTTGTCAATGTCAAAAATCCGATTCCGCGAGGAAAAAGGGGGCGCGACAGCATGGTGACTCTGCTGGGGATTACCTAGGCTTTTACCATTACAAATCGTTCTGTGAATTTGTACCTTTAATTTGTTTACACCCTTTCCTCTTCCCTGATACGTGTAACTAATTGTTTATTTCTTTCAAGTTTCACAAGACGAAACTGACCCGTTTCTTTGTTTTCCTCTGTAACTGCTTTAAATCATTATTGTTGTCTTTGCCGCTTTCCTTAACGTGCAAATACATGACTATCTGTTTTAATGCTTATTTATTACATATAATGCTCAACATTCATACTCCACTCGTGCCAAAAAAATACTATAGCAACGCCTTATGAGTGGTTGCGCTCTTCCTATATTATTAACCTCTTTAATTCGGAAAGGCGTATTTGCGGTAAATTTAGTCGATCAGTGGTGCAGTCGACAGTTCCGTGCCTTCTCTTGAGTTGTCCGCTCAAGGGTACCAGTCTAAAACCCTATAAAAACCTTACTCCGTTATTCCGTTGCATGCATCATGGTCAAACCTAGCCAGGCTAGCATGTTGACCGCACAATAGCCTTTAAGATAGTCTTGTCCAAAGTCCACCGGGTTTCCCTAAATCCAAACGGACATCATCACATTTTGTGCATTTATTTGGAGAACTAAGTGTTTCCTGCTAATTATTGATGTTAAATAGTCGAGCCCGGTGGGGGTAAGGGCGTAACCTTATTTGCTTTGCAGAAAATGAGGCACGAAGTCCCCAGATTCGGCATGGCCTCCAATATCCACCCAAGACTGCTGAGTTGGTGGGAGGACATACATTCTAATGACAAAGCTATCGTCAGAAAACACCTGGGAAACCTTCCATCTCTCCTAGAAATCCAGCCTAAAAAAATAATGATAGAGGTTGCCATTTTGTTTTGGGATTGCGAAAGGTCCGTGTTCCGCTTTGGGGACATTGAAATGATGCCTTTACTGGAGGAAATAGGAAGACTGGCTAACTTAGTGTGGGAAACTCCGGGGTTGCTAATGCCTGAGAACCGCACAGGCAGAGGTTTCCTCAAGATGATAGGTCTGAAGAAGAATATGGAATTGGTATGTCTGAGAGATTCATACATTCCTTTCGACTATTTGTATGAAAGGTACGGTCACAGCAAATCATACCGAACCTACCAGGACGAGTTTGCTATCACCTCCCTAGGACACATTATTTGCCGAGTGTTCGTTTTTATGGTTTGCTTTTTGGGTTTAATTGTGTTCCCAATGAAGAAGGAGAGAATCCATACCAGACTGGCCATGGTAACTAAGACATTAATGGAATGGATTGATGGGCAAGACTTCAACATCGTGCCCATGATCATTGCAGACATATATCGGGCCTTGGAAATGTGTCAAAAAAGAGCAAAGCATTTCGAAGGTTGAAATTTATTACTCCAACTCTGGCTCATGGAACATCTTCAAAGAGGCAAATACCGACAAGACATTCATCGAAGAATTTGGGACGACCACATCGCTTTCCATCACCCAAAGCGAATGAACTATATTCCTGACATGTTCGCTCAACCTGAGAACGCCGAGGGATGGGTGGAACATTTTGGTAACCTGACTGAGGAACAGATTCAATGGATGTTCGAGTGGTTCCCGACAGACGAGTTCATCATTCAATCCCGAGATGCTTCATTTCTGATACTAATTGGTCTAAGGGAGACATACCCTTACGTCCCTCTCCGAGTTATGAGGCAAGCAGGTAGGAAGCAAGTCATACCTAGGGTCGAGAAAATGAGCCATCTTCGAGCAAACTTTCAAAAAGATGATAGTCCGCACAAGTGCCAAGCTCAGCCCCTATGGCACTGCAAGATTATGCTCGAGAAAGACACCATCGAGCCAGACAGGTACCACGCCGGTTGTACTCCTTTATATATTGGTCGGTTAGAAGAAGATCTGGGTGGTCAAAGTGAGTCGGGGTTCGATCGAGGTCACAGGGTTATAGATGAAAGGGCTGAAGCACGAGTTAATTTCAACCAGCTGCGCAAAATAATCCGCGAATGTGAGGATGATCATCACAAGATACATGAGTCCAACAAGAAGCTGATCGAGGAGTGGAAGGACATGGTCGTCAGTACCAACAATAGGTTGGGACGCCTAGAACGAGGTATAGTTGAGCTGGAGGAGAAATTCATCAAAAGGATCGAGACTTGCCAAAAGGCTGAGGGAGCCGAAGGGGGATATCTAGCCAGAACCTACCTAATGTTGGGATTTGTGAGTTGGGAAACCTGATCGAGGAAAGCAGGAATGCGAATCTGGGGAAGGTCCTTCTGGGACCAAGTAGATAGGGGTTTTTCCTTTTATCTTCTTTGTTGATGTAATAAGGCGAATGGCCATTAGTGATTTTTATCTTCCGCTTATTTGGAGTCGTTTTGGGATTTGTCTATTTTTCCTATCAATAAAATGAGGCATTTAGCATTTTATGTCCTCCAAATCAATTTGTCGCTAGGCCTACCTCGGGCACAAAGAGGTTCCCAAAATTAGGACACGCTTTACATTCCCGCACTATCTGTTTAAATACTGCAATAGTTTTTATAATCCTCACTGACTTGGTTACCTTTTGTTTTTGTTTCTTTTATTATTCCCCTCCCCAAAGGTTAGTTCGTGCATTCTGGAATCATCCGTCTATCGCACAAGTTCCAAGGGCCCTCCACCTACTCCTCATCCTAGTCCTCTGAAAGATCGAAACAAAGTCAAGAGTAAGATGGCAGAATCCAGCGGTATCAGGAAGGAAAATACGGCTGAACAAGTAGAGGCCACTGATGGTCGAGGTATTCAGGTCCTGCATGAGAACATGTCACCACTTGAATAGAAATTGCTGAAATTTCAAGAAGAACTCGACCAGGTAAGGAATCTGGCCAACCTGTCATTTTCCCTCAACGTCCCAGACGTCTACTTTCCAAATGCTCAAAACCCTACACCTTTACAGAATATCCCAAGGCAACAAAACCACCCCGCACCTCATCATCACGCCACTCCACCAAAGAAACAAACTCTCCCAACAAAATGCAAGACTTGCCACACTTTACTTATCCCGGAACCTCAGAATTACACAAAGGACCATTTCCACAACAATCCCATCTATGCGGAAGCCATGACCTAATCCACTCCGCCTATCTCACATGCATCTGAGTCTGATGGAAAAGACTTGCCTATCAAGAACTTGGCCGAGGAGCTTAGGAAACTGACTAGTCGAGTTCAAGGTGTTGAAGGAACCAAGGGAATCGAAGGGTTGAATTATGAATACCTTTGTATACAACCTGATGTCAAACTGCTTGAGGGGTACAAACCTCTGAAGTTCAAAATGTTTGACGGTACTGGTGTTCCGAGGGTCCATCTGAGGACCTACTGTGACAAGTTGGTCGGCGTAGGAAAGGATGAAAGAATCCACATGAAGATGTTCATGAGGAGTTTGAGGGGAGATGCATTGTCTTGGTACATCAGCCAAGACCCCAAGAAATGGTCAAACTAGGTACGTATAGCAACAAACTTCATGGACAGGTTTAGATTCAATACAGAGAACGCACCAGATGTGTTCTACATCCAAAACTTGAAGAAGAAACCCACAGAAACCTTTCACGAGTCTGCTACTCGTTGGAGGTCTAAAGCTGCTAAAGTCAGACCTGCTCTAGAGGAAGAGCAGATGAACAAATTCTTTGTTCGGGCTCAGGACCTGCAGTATTATGCACGATTGATAATGGTTGAGGGCCACAAATTCTCTGACATTATCAAACTAGGGGAGCGGATTGAAGAAGGTATTAAGAGCGGTACGGTCACAAATTTTGAAGCCTTGCAAGCTACAAACAAGGCTTTACAGTCCGGTGGTGTGTCTAAGAAAAGGGACGTGGGAGCTGTAATGGTTGCACAAAGAGCCAAATCCCCACTCAAATACCAAATTTATCCAACATCTCCACTCACATACCAATCAACCCCGAATTACCAAGCACCCTCACCTTCTTACCAAGCTCCACCGCCTTCATACCAAGCTCCACAACGCGCCTACCAATCTCCACCACCCACATATCAACCTACCTCACCTAGATACTCCCAACTCGCTCCCGTCTACCATACTTACAATTCCCAGCCATCTCATTACCAATCACCCCCTACCCGAAAAAACTTCCATAGGCCTCGTCCTAACTTTGATCGTCGCCCTCCAAAGCAGTACACCGCCATAGTTGAACCCATTGACAAGCTGTATGAGAAACTCAAGGCTGCTAGTTACGTCACAATTGTCCCTGCTGCCACCCCTGAGAACCCTTCTCATTGGGTTAACCCAAACAAATCCTGTGCATACCATTCCGGCATGAAAGGACACACCATCGAAGAATGCCGCTCTCTGAAGGACAAGATACAGGCTCTCATTGACAACAAGATTATTGTGGCAAAAGACCCCACTCCAAATGTCCACAACAATCCTTTACCAGACCATAAGGATGGAGGTATCCATATGATTGAGATAGAAGATGATTGAGATCCTGAGGGATCAATCGGGTTGATCGCAGAGGGCGATGACCCAAAGAAACCTGCAGTCACTCTCAAGCCGATCATAGTCCAGATTCAACCATCTGAGGACGCTGAGGTGAATATGTATATCCCACTGGAGTTTGAAGCAGCGTCACTGGCAAAGGCACCAGTACCGATTGAGGTTGAGTTTGTATCTCCAGCAAACGCACCAGCACCGTTCGAGGTTGCAGTCCTTCCACCCCAAACACACGTTCCACTTGAAGTAAGGATGGTCGTACCGATTCCGGTGGAAATGTCGACCACGCCACCCTTCTATACCAATGCTATCCCTTGGGACTATACGACCAAGGGAAGAAGGAAAGGCAAGGTCAAAACTGAGGAAGTTGTCGCAGCACAGGGTATGAAAAGAACTGGTAGAGTCTATACTCCTGAACATCTGGCCGAATCGAGCAACCAGGTTGCCAACCGGCCACCCGTTATTGAAACAGGTGCAGATGACCTTTGGAGAAAAGTATATGCTAAGGAGTATTCAGTCATTGACCAGCTGAACAAGACACCAGCACAAATATCCATCCTCTCTTTGCTGTAGAATTCCGAAACGCACCGAAGTGCCCTATTGAAGGTGTTGAGTGAAGCGTATGTACCAAACAACATCACTAGCGGGGAAATAGCCAATATGGTGGGCCAGGTGTTGGAGAGTCACAAGATCACCTTCCATGAGGACGAGTTACCACCTGAAGGATTGGGGCATAACAAAGCATTTTACATCACCATGCAATGCGAAGATCATTTCATCAAAAGAATCTTGATTGATGGGGGATCCAGTCTCAATATTTGCCCATTGATAACACTCAAGAAATTGGGTAAAGGGCTACATGAGATAAGGGATGGAGCAATCAACGTGAAAGCCTTCGACGGTTCTCAAAGGTCTATTATTGGGGAGATTAGTCTATGTCTACAAATGGGGCCAACTTGGTTCGAAGTGGACTTCCAAGTGATAGACGTCCCGGCATCTTACAATCTGCTGTTAGGGCGACCCTGGATCCACGCTGCTGGGGTTGTGGCATCGACACTACATCATGCGGTAAAATTTGAATGGAACCACCAAGAGGTGATTATTCATGGCGACGGTAGCAACTATGTTTACGGTTGCCAGACCATCCCGGTCATTGAAGGAAGAAGAAAGCTAGGCAGAGAAACTTATCACCACATTGAATGGGTCAATGTTATCGACAAGGACAAATGGTGGGATAGCAAGATTGAGAGCATCCTGAACTGGAAAGGATACGATCCAGGAAAAGGGCTCGGTAAGAACCTCCAAGGGATCACAAAGCCCATAAAGCTCAAGAAACATGGTACTACTTTTGGTATGGGGTACGAATACACCTGGGAAGAATTCAACGATTGGTCACCACCGTGGCGCGGTCCTTACTACCCTCTGGAGCAGCCCATACCTCATCTGGAGCAGACCTTCAAGCAGGCCGGCATTATTTTTGAATCAGACGGGGAAGAAGCACTTGCAGCAATGAGGAGTTTGTTCCTAGAGGACGATGATATGGATTGTTGTGTTGTTCTCGAGGAGGAGGGGGAGGAAGGCCCTTCCATACAGGCTGTAGGCAAGGGGACATCCCTCAAGAACTGGTCTATCAGGACGACCAAAGCCCGACGAGCCTCGGGGTAGCAAGGCTAAAAACAAGCATTACTTACTGTTTTATTTACTAAATGATTTTCCCTTTTCTGCATTTTCAACTCCTACAATAAGATCTTCAATGTTAAAAACAACTATTCAATTTATCAAAGCATTTTCTAATTTCTTTTATGAATCCAATAGTTATTGCTACTGTTTTCTCTCATTAGTTTATCTATACAGCATTACTATTACTTGTCTTGATGAACCGATGATTGTGACATGCAATGAGACAACGCAGCAAATGGACATCAATTCAGAGGAAGATGATATACCCGATGAGATTGTTAAAGAGGTCAAAAACTTTGAAAACAGACCTAAATCCAACCTGGACGAGACTGAGGTTATCAATCTGGGAGATTTAGAGAACGTCAAGGAGACTCGCATCAGCATTCATTTATCACCATTAGAAAAGAAAAAGTACACAGAGTTTCTAAAGGAGTATGAAGACATACTTTCCTGGTCGTATGATGACATGACTGGTCTAAGCACGTCTATTGTAGCTCAAAAATTTCCAACCAATCCAACGTGCCCACCGGTGAAACAAAAGCTCAGAAAGTTCAAACCTGACAAGAGTTTAAAGATCAAAGAGGAAGTTACCAAGCAGATCAATGCCAAAGTTCTCAGGGTGGTTGAGTACCCAACATGGTTAGCCAACATCGTACCTGTGCCGAAGAAAGACGGGAAGGTCAGAGTCTGTGTCGACTACCGGGATCTCAACCAGGCCAGTTCGAAAGATGACTTCCCCTTGCCGAATATACACATTCTAATTGACAACTGCGCCAAGCATGAATTACAATCCTTCGTGGATTGCTTCACGGGTTATCATTAGATTTGTATGGATGAGGAAGATGCTGAGAAAATGGCGTTCATTACACCATGGGGAGTGTACTGTTACAAGATGATGTCATTCGGCCTAAAGAATGTAGGGGGCACTTACATGAGGGATATGACCACCATATTCCACGACATGATTCATAAGGATATCGAAGTGTATGTGGATGACGTCATTATCAAATCAAAGAAAGCTGCTGACCACATGGAGGATTTGAGGAAGTTCTTCAACAGGTTGCAAAAATACAATCTGAAGCTGAACCCCACGAAGTGTGTATTCGGGGTTCCTGCCGGGAAGTTGCTGGGATTCGTTGTAAGACGTCGGGGAATAGAATTGGATCCATCAAAGGTCAAGTCCATTCAGAAATTACCGTCGCCAAGGAACAAGAAAGATGTTATGAGCTTCTTGGGGAGGCTTAACTACATCAGCCGATTCATAGCACAGTCTACAGTCATCTGTGAGCCGATCTTCAAGATGTTGAAGAAGGACGCCGCAACTAAGTGGACCGAAGATTGTCAAAAAGCTTTCGACAAAATCAAAGAGTATCTGTCAACACCGCCGGTCTTGGTACCACCTAAGCCAGGTAGACCTCTGCTTCTCTACCTTGCCGTACTGGATGGAGCTTTCGGTCGCGTTCTTGGGCAACATGATGAAACAGGGAGAAAAGAGCAAGCCATTTACTATCTCAGCAAGAAGTTCACTCTGTACGAGGCCCGGTATTCTTTGTTGGAACGCACCTGCTGCGCTTTGACTTGGGTCGCCCAGAAGCTGAGGCACTACTTCTGTGCCTACACAACATATCTTATATCAAGGATGGATCCATTAAAGTACATCTTTCAGAAGCCCATGCGTACTGTCAAGCTAGCCAAATGGAAAATCTTGTTGAGTGATTTCGACATTATCTATGTGACTCTGAAGGCAGTCAAGGGACAGGCACTGGCGGACCATCTTGCTGAAAATCCTGTGGACGGAGAATACGAACCCCTAAAAACGTATTTTCTCGATGAAGAGGTATCATTCGTAGGAGAAGACATTGCAGAATTCTACGATAGTTGGATGATGTTCTTTGATGGAGAAGAAAACTTCAAAAGAGTTGGCATTGGAGCAGACCTAGTATCAGAAACTGGTCAGCACTATCCTGTATCCGCCAAACTCAGATTTCCCTGTACCAACAACATGGTTGAATATGAGGCCTGCATCGTGGGGCTCAACATGGCCATTGATATGAACGTCCAGGAGCTGTTAGTAATTGGTGATTCAGACTTATTGGTACATCAGGTACAAGGAGAATGGGCAACCAAAAATTCCAAGATATTGCCATATCTGCATCGCGTACAGGAGTTGAGAAAGAGGTTCACAAAGAAAGAATTCCGGCATGTCCTCAGAATCCAGAATGAGTTCGCCGATGCTTTGGCTACTTTGTCCTCAATGATCCAGCATCCGGACAAAAACTTCATTGACCCTATTCCCGTAAATATCCATAATCAGCCAGCTTATTGTGCCCATGTCGAAGAAGAAATAGATGGAAATCCTTGGTTCCATGATATCAAGGAATGCTTGGCAAAACAAGAATACCCAGAGTTTGCAAATGCCACTCAGAAACGCACGCTTCGGAGATTGTCTAACAATTTCTTTCACAGCGGAGGAATCCTGTATAGGAGGACTCTTGATTTAAGGTTGTTAAGGTGCGTCGACGCAAAAAAAACATCAAAACTACTGGAAGAAATTCATGCTGGGACATGCGGTCCACATATGAACGGTTTTGTTCTGGCGAAGAAAATACTCTAAGCTGGTTACTTCTGGATGACTATAGAAACAGACTGCATCCAGTACGTCCGAAAATGCCACCTTTGTCAGATACATGGAGATATGATAAAAGTACCTCCGAGTGAGCTTAATGCAACAAGTTCACCATGGTCGTTCGCCGCCTGGGGCATGGACATTATTGGACCAATCGAGCCTGCCGCCTCCAACGGACACCGGTCATTCTGGTCGCCATCGATTACTTTACTAAATGGGTCGAAGCAGCCTCCTACAAAGCAGTTACCAAGAAAGTTGTGGTTGATTTCATCCGCGACCCCATTGTTTGTCAGTTCGGAGTTCCAGAGTCAATCATCACCGATAATAGTTCCAATCTCAACAGTGACTTGGTGAAAGCTATGTGTGAAACTTTCACGATCAAACACAAGAATTCCACAGCCTACAGACCTCAGATGAATGGAGTTGTAGAAGCCACCAACAAAAACATCAAGAAGATACTAAGGAAGATGATAGAAAGGCACAAACAATGGCATGAGAAGTTATCATTCGCCTTACTAGGATACCGTACCACAGTCCGCACATCAATCGGGGAAACTCCCTATATGCTGGTCTACGGTACAGAGGATGTTATTCCTACCGAAGTTTAGATTCAATCTCTAATAATCATACAAGAAGCTGAGCTCAGCGAAGCAGAATGGGTAAGGAACCGTTATGAGCAACTGGCCCACATAGACGGAAAGAGAATGAACGCAGTTTGTCATGGTCAACTCTACCAGAACAGAATGTCTAGAGCCTTCAACAAGAAAGTCAAGCCGAGACGATTCACGCCAGGGAAACTAGTGTTAAAGAAAATCTTTCCACATCAAGACGAAGCCAAAGGGTAGTTCTCTCCCAACTGGCAGGGCCCGTACATGGTTCACAGAGTGCTGACAAGAGGAGCACTTATACTTGCAGAAATAGAAGGAGAAGTTTGGCCAAAACCAATCAATTCAGATGTAGTCAAACGCTACTATGTGAAACTTTTTATGCTTTTGTCAACAATGTAAATTGAACTACGCCTGACCTGATTCCCATTTAAGAGGGGATACGTAGGCAGCCCTATGAGTTCGGTCATAATGCAATAAAAATCTCATTTTTCCCACAATTGGAAACTGGAGCAGAATGTTTAGGAGGACCCTCAAAATTCTGAAGCAAGTTCAGCCGATCGCCGCACGAGCAACAGTCATAAGTATCCACCCATCAAACTGGGGCAGAATTTTGAGGAGGACCCTAAACATTTCGTAGCAGGAGAGGTTGCAATATCTCGAACCGTGTCACGGTCGTCGGTTCATCTAAAAAACTATTTTTAGATCATATGTTTATGTTATACTTTTAAAAAATCATGCATACTTATTCTTGAAACAGCTTGTTTAGAAAACGCTACCCTAATGATACAGACAGTATCATCAGATCAAGCCGAACGAGTCAAGTAAGGGCCAGCGGGAATGCGAGCTAACCCTTCCCCTTACAGAACTCACGATTTTTCTTTGGATGCAGGCACAAAGATGGAAAAGGCCCCAAAAACATACTATCCGCCCGAAGGACATATATTGCTTAAAGACACGCTTCTCAAACTCGTCGCGCATGCCGACATTTATTATCAGCACAAACGATGCTTCGTTATGATAATACTCACAACAATAATAGTGCTGCAATATATAATCAGCTAAGAACTCCTACTGTCATTTTATTTCTTGCATAAGGCTACCTTTCTACCTTCCGAGACTAAACAATGTCTCCATCTGCATTGCATAAGGCTATTATTCTGCCTTCCAACCTGCATAAGGCTACCTTTCTGCCTTCCAAGACTAAACGTTGTCTCCGTCAACTTGCATAAGGCTACTATTCTGCCTTCCGATACTAAACATTGTCTCCATCTGCATTGCATAAGGCTATTCCAACCTGCATAAGGCTACCTTTCTGCCTTTCAAGACTAAATGTTGTCTCCATCAACTTGCATAAGGCTACTATTCTGCCTTCCGAGACTGGAGGTTGTCTCCATCTGCATTGAATAAGGCTACTATTCTGCCTTCCGAGACTAAATGTTGTCTCCATCAACTTGCATAAGGCTACTATTCTGCCTTCCGAGACTAAACGTTGTCTCCATCTGCATTGCATAAGGCCACTATTATGCCTTCCAACTTGCATAAGGCTACTTTTCTGCCTTTCGAGACTAAACGATGTCTCCATCTGCATTGAATAAGGCTACTATTCTGCCTTCCATCTTGCATAAGGCTACCTTTCTGCCTTCCGAGACTAAATGTTGTCTCCATCTGCATTTACATCTTGCATAAGGCTACCTTTCTGCGTTCCGAGGTCAAGCTCTACCTCCATCTGCATTTGCATAAGGCTACCATTCTGCCTTCTGAGGCTAAACGCTGCCTCCCATTTACTTTTCAAAAGCAACCCCTGTCTCTAGCATTATTTACTTTGCTTTTTTTTCGGGCTAAGCTCTGCCCCTTTAATTCGCAAGACTAAGCTCTGTCTTGTTAGCATCATACTGTTGCATCTTCATGGGCTGAAATATCGCCACTGCATCCAAAGGTGCCATTTTTCGGAGGCACCATCTTCATGGCCCGAGAACACCATGTCATGGCCTGAGGATCTCTTTATCAGTTTCCATATCATTATTCAAAGGCATCATGGTTCGGAGGCACCATCTTCATGGCCCGAGAACATCATTTCATGGCATGAGAATCCTGCATCAAGCAATTCATAGCCCAGGACATCATGGTCTAAGGACGTCATCCTTAACCGTCCAAAGACAACATTCATAGTCCAACGGCAATTTGCATCATGTTTAAATTACGCACGATATATGCTTGTATTGTTCATTTGCAGGTAATCCTGCAAGCAACAACCATCCTGGCAGGAGCAGTCCCGCTCAAGTTCTCCTAACTACCCCGTAAGCCATTTGTTCACCCAACCTTTCACTTTGCGTCCGTCCTTGTAAGCTTCACCGGTACACTTCGCCGATGACTGCTGAACTACATACGGCCCGATTCCTGTAAAACCAAGGATATATAGGCAGCTCAGAAACCAGGGTGCGGCCCCAATCTGTCGAACCATTTCTACTCAATCAAAATTGGCCATCATATCTTTACCCGACAACTCTTTCATCCTTCCCAGGTAAAGAGGGGCAGTTGTTGATACCCAATTTTTCCTCAAAATTATTTTCAAACTTACATTTTACCTTCAAAATCACTTTTCATAATGAATGGTATTTTTCATAACTTTTTAATATTTTTTATCAATTCATTTTCCTATTTATTTAGTATTTTTCGTATGCAATAATTATTCATAAATTATATTATAAATAATTTCAACATGTTTCCTAGCTCAATATATCATTTTCAATCCTATTTAATCTTGTTAGGATTTAATTATTTCACAAGTTAACCAATTAGGCACCATTTAGCTATAATTACACAAATTTTGCAGCTATAGCCTAATTGTGCATTTATGCTATTTTAATTCCATAATTAGTCATTTTATATTTTTATATTAGCCAGTTACCTTAAATTACACTTACTTAGCATTAGTTTAGTTTTTTATATAATTATTAGCTATTTTATTAATTATTTTATTCTATTTTTCATGGGTATTTAAAATCTAGCCATTTTTAATTTTTTTTTAATTTCAACCCAATACCCAACCCTTTAACCCAATTAACTACCCAGCCCTACTAATAGCCTACCCGGCCCAACCCCAAATCAATCTGAGCCGTTGATCAAATTAAATCAACGGCCCAGATTATTATTTCCTTAATTAACTCTAACCTAACCCCCGGACCCCCTCTCATTTTCTCACCGTCCCTCACCTCTCTCTCTCTAGTCTGTTCTAGAGACTTCCTGTCTCTTTGGGTTACGATGAATCTCTTTTCCTTCTCCGGTCGTCTCTTCGCCGAAGACCACAAAGCCTTCACCACCCTCCTGCCTCCTGTGGTTCTCTCACGCCGATGTTTGCCATCTCTAAGGTCTTCAAGAGACCTTGGTTGAATCCTCTCACCTCCTGGACCTGTGCTCATGATCCTCCGGCCATCTTCGACCACCTCCGGCTGTTCAAGCAAGGTCTATCACCTTTGGGGGTTAAACCAGTGACGTTTGAAGTTTTTTCTTATTTCTATAGGTTCTTCTTGAAACACTAAATGCTTAAAAACCCGATTATGTTAGATCTATGCTAGATCTATGTATACTTCAAGCTATTTCGTTTCTTTCTCAAAGATTCTCCGAGTTTTCCTTAAAATGGCTTTTCATCTTCAGAACTAGGATTTCTTAACCCCTTTAAAAAAATGGCTTTTCCTTCTAACCTTACTATCATTATATGATTTTCATTATGTTTAAGCATTAAGTTAAGTTTTCCCTTTTTGTCTGACTTATTATGTTGAAACCCTAAGTTTCTTGATTCTGAGCCTGTTCTTGCTTATTTGTCCATTTGATTTACTCGTATGTCTGTTATTATGACTTCGTTCAGAGTTTCTGTGATTTTACCCTATTCTGCCAGTTAGGGTTTCTAATTCTTTACTCCTTCTGCCTATATCATGTTTAATCTGTTAATGCTCTACGTAAATCCCTAATTTTGTATGACTTTACCCTATTTAGCTTATTAGAGTATCTGATTTTTGCCTGTTATGTGTTTATTCTGCTTGATCTCATAAATTCGTGTTGAATAAGTACTATTTGCTATTTTTGAATCCCTGAATCTATGTGATTGATACTTCACCGATTTTTTGTGATACTCTCTATTGATCTAACATTGGGGAAAATCTTCTGCCCTTATTCTATGGACAATTACGCTGTTAATTGATTTTGAGTATTTCCCTTAACTAAGATATGTTGATTCCCTGCCTGCATCATGTCTACTTGTTCGTTTGGGATATTTTCCCTTAGTTAATACTGATTTCCTGTATTTGAGTTATCTCTTGCCTTATTTTATGGTTAGTTAGGCTGTCAACTGATTCTTAAACATTCCTTAATTAGAGTTTGATGAACCTAGACTCTATTACATGTTGTATACTTGAGCTATGCTAAACTGTTTCCTTATGTGATACTCAGCCTTATATGGCTTCCTTCTTTATTTGTCACTACCTATTAGTGTTTGAATTTAACTCCTTAATTAAAGGGAGTACTTATATTGATTGGATTCTAATTAGTACATAGTTCCATAATTACTGCTTGACTATGATTCTTGCCTTATTTCCTACCTAGTTTTAAACTATAAATACACTACTCTGTCATTAACAAAAGGGACGAACACTGGGGTTCAAAACTATCTCTTACACTAAAAGAATCGTTGCTCTCTCTCTTGTGCTATTTACTACTGTCTAATTATTAGCCGGCTGCAAGCCAAGGCTAACCATTGTGCTCTCTCTTGCTCTTTCATTCTGCTTGCTCTCCTGTCACTGGTATGTCCTAGTTTCAGTTCAAAGTTCCAACAACAACATGATTCTCTTATTGTTTCAGTTCTTTTTATTTCTGGTTTTCTTCTATTTGTGGTTCTTCTGTGAAACTTGTAATTAAGAATATATCACTAGCATGTTATTATGTCTTCCCCCTTCTTTTGGATTAGTATATTCCCCTTTATGTTTGTTCCTGATCATGTCATACCAATTGTCTGTTACTTGTTGTATACTTACTATGTCTCATGAACCCCAAATCCCTATCACCCCTCTATGGGATTGTGCTCTTCATGTCTAGTTTTGTGGTTATGTCAGTGTTAGTTGTTTCTGAATATGTTTACCTAGACCTTTTCTTGGTTATGTGTTTGCAGCTAAATGTCCTATGTGTCCCAAGCCCCCACTGCCCCTGTGTGTGACTAATGAATTTTCTTGGTTCTGTGAGCATTGCTGAATCTGTTTGGTCCTATGTGTGGGTTGCTAATTGCCTTACTTTCTAAAATCTGCTACTCTTTATTATTTTCAAAATCATTTCAAACAAGTCCTTTTAATATTGTTTTCTACTAAAAATCTTCAAAACTCATCCCTTGCACTTCACTTTATCCCTAGATCCCTAAGTTCCACTCCCTCAGTGTGAGCACTGCTTTGGGAACCTATTGAGTTCCCTCTGAACTCTGACACACTGAGGTTGGTATTTCCACACTGCACATGTTTAACCCCTGGTTACTAAGTCTGGGTGTGAGCATTGCCCGGGAGCCCTTGAGGTCCTTAGGGAACTTTGACACACCCGGAGTATGAAAGGCTATGAAACACCAAAGGCAGTGAGGTTCGGAGGATTTGGGCCTATTGAAGGCTCCCTATAGAATAACTTCTTATTTTCTACTTTGTTATGTAATTAATAACTCCTGGCTTGTAATAATTTGTAAATAACTTATGGGGCTGGATACTGAAATGGGAGGGATAACTATGCATGCTTATACTATAAAGGGTAGAAACCATGTTTTAGTCTTTTAATTCCTTATCTGCGCAATAGAGACCATGTGTAGGTTCATATCCATGCATTAGAAATCTTGTTCCTTAGGTTTCATGTATATTGTTTCAGCATGTTCATCCTCATATCATTTAGAAAATCATGTGTTAAAATATGTCAATAATTGGTACTTTTGCATTACTTTATACGCTGCCATGTACACCTAGGGATCATGTATTAGGTTTAACAAACTAATAAACAAGTGGTTTCCTGAACCTGCGATGCAATACGAACACTTAGATATCTTGCCTTAGGATAAATGCAATGTTAATAAATAGGTCCTTCTACATATTTTTGAAAGCATGTTCTCGAACTGAAATGTTCGTGCATATAGAATATCAAGTTTAGGTCTTGCATCATTCTGCATCTTCTTTGCATTAGATGTCATGCTTTAGGATTGCATATGTATTCTCTTAGGCATCCCCGAGCTTGATTCTTGATAAAAACATACTCATCCAGTTTGGTAACTATTTTCTTAAATCTGAACACCTAGAATAGTATGCTTAGTAATATGAATCAAATAATTTTCTGTAATAACCGGCAAGCCTTAGGTGTTCGATCTATTAAAATTGGAAATATACTTCCTCATATATTATGCTCCACCGGGTTAAAATCAGTAAGCAAAACTGATAAAATTCCTTCTCTGAATTAAGTAATAAAACTGCCTCTCTATCGCATTCTAGTTTCGCCTAGATATCATGCTTTAGGATTCCTAAGTTAATAAGGCATTTAGCTGTCTTTGAGCCGTGCTAAATTATATGCATAATCTGTGGAGGGATATTTGGGCTTACTATCTGCTTTATGTGTTTCCATTTATCTGCAGTCCTAATTGTTATTGTTTGTCGCTTAGAATCTTTCCCTTTAAACCTAAGGGTCAGCCTAGTACCTCCTTTAGGATAGAAGTCCTAACCTCCTCCGGGACTGATAGGATGGGACGGGGTCTCAGTCTGAATGAAATGGACAGAGAATATAACAAAAGAACTCCAGGGTGCTTCTAGGAAGTCGCCGGGAAAGCAGCTTAGCGTGAAGTATGACCACGCTATCAATATCTAGCACCGGCCTGATAATCAGACGTACCAGCCTCCGGACCTGTACAATCAAGTACAGAAAGAAAAGAAAGTGCAGCATGAGTACATATTAAATAACTATGTACCCAGTGAGTATCCCGCCTAAAATCGAAGAAGTAGTGACGAGAGGTCGACTCGATACTCACTAAGGTCCAACAGTAATTACATATGATAGAATATAATGAAATACAGTAGGCATGCCAGGGAAATAAGCAACAAGTATATATATATCAAAAGCAGAAACCCAAACAATTGCTGAACTAAACAATAAAGCACTTTCAAGGGTAAGACCACTAAACGATACAATAATCACAAATTCTTAGATCCGTCGTGGCGTACGGCCCGCTCCCATAAGGTATCTTCTACACTCGTCGTGGCGTACGGCCCGATCCCATATTCATTTCAATTTCCTTCCAACACTGTCGTGGCTTACAGCCCGATCCTATATATTTCATAATTTCTCAACACTATCGTGGCGTACGGCCCGATCCCATATACATATCACAATTACTTCTAAACATTGCCGTGGCGTACGGCCCGATCCCATATATATATTCAATTACTTTCAACACTGTCGTGGTGTACGGCCCGATCCCATATATATTCAATTACTTTCAACACTATCGTGGCGTACAACCCGATCCCATATATTTCACAATTTCTTTTCAACTCTGTCGTGGCGTACGCCCCGATCCCATGTATATTCAATACTTACTTTCCATCACAAATTCCTTGCCATTCAACAATTTTTCCACAAAGCCTCAGAGATATAACACTATGCAAAACATAATTTCATAGTGCATATGGCGTCACAATAAATCATATAAAGCATTACAAGAAAAACATATCAGGCATTACGAGAAAAGCATATAAGGCATGATGTGGGCCTAACTACCCGGACATAACAATAATAGCC
>ML252442.1:0-47585 GCA_005239495.1 Nicotiana undulata | reverse complement strand
ATTTACATGCTAATGCTTCTAGGATTGTTGTTTATTCTTGATTTGTACCTGTTATGCCTGTATGATGTTACTGTCTATTGTCATGTTTAAACTTGGCTATTTACTGAACCCCTCTGATTTGTGCAACTATGTTTAAACAAGTTTTATTGAATATATGTATCTTCTGTTGATTATTATGTGGCTTATTTGTCCCCTATCCTCATTGTCCTTGTATTGCTGAACTTGTTGTGATCTATTCTTCTCTGTTCTTACTACTGTTTTCAAGAGCTTTTTTTTTTCATGTTTCAAAATGATTCTTGAGTTGTAGAGTTTTTCAATTGAACTCTTTTTTTCCCCAAAAACTTCTGTGCCTCTTTTAAACTCACTCCTGGCACTTCTCACTACTCCTAGAAACTTAGGTTCTACCCCCTCAGTGTAAAGATTGCTTAGAGAATCTTGAGTTCCCTCTGATCTTTGACTCACTGAGGCTGGTAATTCCACACTGCACATGCTTCAGATTGTGGCAACTATGTCTGGGTGCTGGTATTTGCCAAGGACCCACGAGGTTCTTAAAGAGCTTTGCCACACCCAGACCATGAAAGGCTGTGTGACTCGAAAGGATTGGNTGTAATTTATTATTCTTGGTTTGTAATAATTTGTAAACGAATAATTGGGGCTGGATAGTGGATATGGGAAGGGGTTATGCATGTTTAGTATAGTAACGGGTAGAAATCATGACTATAGAATTTATTTCCCTATATGTGCAATAGTATCCTATTTAGGACATGCATATCAAGCAATAGAAATCATGTGTAAGTTCTTTATTTCAGCATGTTTATTATGTTCCTGTCATTTTATAAGCCCTGTTCACAGTTAATAACTACAACAAATGATATAATGTACGGCTACTGCATTTCCATAAGCATTACATTTAGAAACCATGTCTTTAGGTATCCTTGTGTGCATTAGATATCATGTTCTTTAGGACCTTCCCTTTCCGCATGTTTGTTTCAAGTTATATTTTACTGAACACCTAGTTAGCGTGTATCTAATATGGTAGTCTCGCTAAAATGTGGCTAAATGGTTTATAACGCTTTTGCAAGTATATTATCCTGCATATCATAAAAAATCAGAACTAAAGTCTGCATGTTCACCTTTAAACAAATAGGCAATGTATACGATTGGCTAGGAAAACTTTAGGCCTAATACATTATTAAAACCAAAACATAATCGTGTTTCACTTAGCTGGTATTAGAACCAATCAGTCCTTTGTTTTGAAATTCTTAAACTCTGATGCTTTTCATTCCTGTTTTATCTCTTTCTGAAATTCTCCCAATTTCCTAAAAATTCCTACTCCACTGTTTTCAAATACTGATTCTGGAAATCATGCATTCATTTCCTCTTTAACTAATTTATTAGATTACTGCTCTGTGTGTTACTGAATTTCAGAGTCAGTTCACTCTTTTTCAAAAGTCATTCAGTTTGAACCCTTGCCTTATTTTCTGAAATAGTTTACTCATTCTCCTTTTATTAAAGTTTTATTAAACTATTGATTTCTACTCTACTCTGAACCGCTGGATATTTTACAAGTTACTGGCCCTTTGTGAATCACTCTTTCATTTTTTTTTACTTTACTGATTTTCTGAAGTTCTTCATCTGCTTTGACTGAAACCTTCATCTAAAATGCTGTGCACTTTTAAATCCTGCTACTATCTTTGAATTACGGGACCTTTTAAATTCAATCACTCTTCTTTAAGCTACTCTGTTTTAATCAGATTTCCTACTTTATTACTAAGTTTCCAAGGAATCAGTCGCTTACCAAAACTGCTGAAACCTACTGATTTTCAACTCAAAAACTCTTGTTTTAAATCCTGACTTTGAGACCTTGATAGTGTTTGAGGCGTGCTATTTACGTGTTTACTTGTGGAAGGATCTGTGAGCCATTATTTGCCCTTATGTGTTCCAATATTTGTGGTCCTATTTGTTGTTTTACATGTCGCTTAGAATTTTATCCCTTTAAACCTAGGAGTTCAGCCTAGTACTCACCTTGTAGGATTAGTAGTCCTAAATACCCTCCAGGACTTGTAGAATGGGACAGATAATAGCACGCAATAAGCTTCGTGACCGATACACGCGTTTTAAATACCTTAACAGGGCGGGAATGGTAGAATATGGATATGATGACCGGTGCGCTAATACCACATGTAGCCCCTCTTCGAGGCGTGACATACCGGGTATTGCATTGATGTGATCCGTATTACTTTAAACCTAGGACAGTTCTTTTCAAATGTTTATTCTAATACCACTTGTGTGTTCTTCCCAAGCTCACAAGTCTCTAATGGTGGTGGAAAAGGAATGAGAGGGGTGAAATCTCGAGTTTTGAAGAATATATACTGCCTGGCCTACAGGGATTCCGCACATGCGGCTCGAGGACCGCACCTGCGGTCTCGCTCCTGCGAGCTGGGGCTTGCACCTGCGGAACTGGGCAAGAGGGGCTGGGGTTGCACCTGCGGAGGGCTTACCGCACCTGCCGTTCCGCTCCTGCGGACCTTTGTCCGCACCTGCGAGAAAGGGGGACCTCACCTGGGGTCACACCTGCGATGCCTGCGGTCCCGCACCTGCGGCTGAGCAACCGCACATGCGGTCACACCAGCAACAGTTGCACCAACAACTATTTTAGCTGGTTTGTAGCCCCATTGGGTGTCCGGGAGGCACTTGGGCCCACCCGAGCCCCCGTCCAAATATACCAACAAGTCCTAAATCATAATACAGACTCGCTCGAGCCTTCGAAACACCCAAAACAACGCTAAATCTCAAAATCCACCCAAAACCCCTAAAACCTTAACTTAAGAAACTTCAAGTTCTTGATTTCTATAAAAAATGCGCCGGACTGACCTATACCACTCATAATGACATCAAATTTTGCAGACAAGTCGTAAATGACATAACGGAACCATTCCCGATCTCGGAATCACATTCGGACCTCGATAACATAAAATCACGTTCCAAACCAAATTTCAAATTTAAGGAAATTCCTTATTTTTATATAATTTTCTCAAAACTTCATTAACTCTCAATTTTCCATTTTTGATCCGAAACACGTCAAATCAAGTCCGTTCCTTACCAAATTTCACAGATAACTCAAATAACAGATATTGAACCTGTTCCGGATTCCGAAACCATAATACGGGCCCGGTAACACAGGTTTCAAATAAAATTACATTTCCAAAAGTCTTTATTATTTTCAAGAAACATTTTTCTTTAAAAATTCATTTCTCGGACTTGGGACCTCGGGATTCGATTCTGGGAACACGCCCAAGTCCCATATTTTCCTACGGACCCTCCAGGACCGTCAAATCACAGGTTCGGGTCCGTTTACCAAGAATGTTGACCAAAGTCAACTTTATTCAATTAATTATCATAAATTCAACTTTTCATCAAATTTCCACATAAAGGCTTCCCGACTACGCGCACGGGATGCACACGCACATCGAGGTGAGATTAACGGAGTCTCTTGGGGCCTCGGAATACAGTTTAGTCAAATTTACACAGGATGACCTTTTGGGTCATCACACTTTGATAATCATTTCAAACTATGAAACACAATTAAGCCTTTAAAGCACCTTCTTAAAATGTTTGGTTTAAAAATCTCATTACAACTCAAAACATACTTAAAGCATTGGCCAAAATATATAAGTGCGGAGTAAAAATCTCAATTTGACATCATCATCACAACATGAGAATTAGAAGTATAAATTGCACATAACTTCAACTTCAAATGTCACTATCTGAAACAAGAAGTAATAAGTTGCCCCCATGTAGGAGACTCAGCATAATTTCTATGAAATAATACCCCATAAGTATTATTGAATCCTCTCAAAAAGATTTTTAGGGATGCCTTTAAAACTCCAGAATACTTGATAAAATAATATGTTTACCCTTAAAATTGGATAATAATTAAATTTATAATGTGATTTTAAGGATACATGATTTCACTCAATACCAATTGATAAATATGAGGATTAATAACAGAAATGAATAATAAAGTAAAGCAAACAAGTGTTAGAATGGAACTTATCCCTCGAGTTTGAATATCCTCGAACTAGTTAATGCAAGAACGATTAAAATACAACAAGCTGATGAACAATAGTATAAACGAGAAAGAGAATTATATTGCTTTGATATCTGTGAACAATGTTCCTTACAAATGATTAGAACCCCCCTTCATATAGTAGAGGAATCCACTTATAGTATAACTCTAATTACAGAAGGCAATCCCACGATTAGTTGATTAACTGTTTCTGATTTGATACGTTCCGAGATTTACGCCATGATCTTCGACCAATCACAGATCATTCGCCTTTCCGTTATTGTGCTATGTTCGATCTTGCTCGGTCGCTGTTAGCCTCGATCTTGAAAGGTGCCTCGATTCCGAACTCGGTACGTTGTCCTCGTGATTTAGTCTGATCCACTACAAGGCCGACCTTCGATGCAACCTCTTGGTCTCGACCAAATAGTAAAAATGAGTGGGACCGATTTTAACCGTATACATATAGTCCCCTCATTTTTTGGAGTGTAATGAAAAGAAACGAATTGAGCCTTCGATTTTCTACCTCGACCTGTCATGACATCATCCTCATGACATAAGCGAGGGAAGTGACCGAAACGTCCCGCTGGTATAGTTTCCCAAGTCATTAATGAGTATTAGGTGGTGGTCGGCCACTAGTGCCTTTGAACCGTCGCCGTGAATCCCATAAATAGGCCCTTTTCTTATTCATTCAAACTTTACTTTCACTTTCTTCTAATCTCCGGATCTTTTACATCTCTTATGTTCTTCCTTTCTACAAAATCTTCAGGTTTTGTCGTTAATTTCCTCTCAAACATCAAGTCCTATTATCTTTTTCACTCTTCAAACTTAAACCAAAAATGGCTAAAATGTCAAAAACGGTACCGCAGAAAGAATCTGCTTCATCTTCTCAACCGACCGACGAGAAAGAGCCAGTGGAACCCCGCCTTGAGGAATGTATTCTTGGGGTGTGTGCGCTAAACTCCGACTTTAATATCGAGAGAACCTCGTCGGTTCTTGGTCACTACGAGCCGGTATCGAGATAGATATGCTCGATACCCAAGACCCATCTCGATAAAGTGAAGGAAGACTGCAATTGGCAGAATAAAGAGGCTGTAATACCGGCCCCCGATGAAAGTATTACTACCCACGTGGAACAGTATCTGAGTGTATACACTTACCCTTTCACGTTGGGTCCTAATGTCGCCCAAACTCACACCACTAGTTTAGGTTGCGAGGCAGTCGAAGCAATAATAAAAACTCAACGCGAGTCGGGGTCAATTCCATAGGGAGCTGATGTGGGATTAGGTATATACCTAGAGTGAGTGTATGATGTGCGTAAGATTACACTTCCACATTTTCAATTATTGTTTCTACTTCTACTTTTACGGTAATGCTTGTAATTGTAAAGCTAAGAGACAATGTTTTTGGTTTTGGTTGTTTTTCAAGTTATAAAAGATCTAGGGTTGCGACTTCCGCCTAGTTGTTTACCTAACAGATTTAGAGCTTCAAGACATGTTTGTTTGATCGGTATACAATATAGCAATCACACGCGATTACTCACTCTATACCTCTCGGTAGTTTGAGTGATTTTGCACAATTTGGCTTTCTCAAGCTCAAATGGATATCTCACGAAACAAGTGATAAATGCTCAAGTCGGGTCTTACTATCCCTAGGTTGTAACCTTTAATTGGGGCTATCAATTTCTTGAGTTCACCCCAATTTCTTGTTAGCCAAGTTTTCCTAGACTTAGTCTCACTTTCTCAAGTATAGACTAAGTAAATTAGGCATGAATCAATGTTTGCAACCATCAATTCTCAAATTCAAGCAAGAAATAGGCTAAATATCATATACCCAATCATAAATAGGTCCTAATTCAATTACCCATTAAGTACCCATACTAGGGTTGGGTCACACCACTAGATAAGGATTTAGCTACTCATGAAAATGAAGAAATTAAAGAAGAAACTAAGATAAAATTCATATACTTGATTAAAGAAAGAAAATCTAATATTTTAAAGCCAAACTAGTACAAAGTTACCCAAAAGAGTAAATAAAAATGGCTCTAAGTGTTCAGGCGCATCAAAATATCACTTAAATATGTTAAATAGATCTATTTATACCCAACTAAAAATATCTGATAAAATTGACCCTGTGGAGGTTGTGCGGCCACACAATTCTATGTGCGGTCCGCATTTTGAGGTTGAATTGACTTGATGGCTTTCTGCGGTTGCACAAAACTGTGATGCGGTCGGGACCCACTGTTGTGGACCTCGAGGGGTGCCTAACACCTTCCCCTCAAGGTAATTTGATCCCTAACTCTCTGGTGATGTAAACTGGTAATAATATCAGTTATCTGCTCTAGGTGCCCTAACGCACCTTAATCCGTTAGGTGGCGACTCTCAACCAATTCCTTTACCTTACCCTCTCAAAAGGAGTTGCCCCAAAATGTCGAAACCCGATTTCGCAAGAAAAAGGGGGCGCGACAGCATGACGACTCTGCTCGGGATATCTTTAGGCTCTTACCATAAAGAACTTGTTTTGTGAATTAGTCTTTTCAACAAGAATGCCTTTATTATTCCGTTAATACTTGCACACCCCTTTCCCTCCCCACTCTATGTGAATTTATTTTCCTATCTTCATTTATGATTTCTCTTCCCTGTTTTATTACTTTCTTACTATGGAAACTGACTTTTCTCCTTAATCTCTTTCTTAATGCCTTTACAGTTATTAAATACCGTTTTTTATCATTTTTCACCGTGCAAATACTTGTCAACGTGTGATTTTTGCATAAATCATGCTCAACATCATATTCCACTCATGCGTAATTAATACCATAGAAACTCTTAATGAGTGTCTGCGCTCTTCCTCTATCACCCCTTTGAATTTGGAAAAGCTTATTTGCGGTAAAACTAGTCGATCAGCGGTGTAGTCGACGATTCCGTGTCTTTCCCCCTCCAGTTGTCCGCTTGAGGGTACCAATCTAGACTTCTATAGAAACCTTACTCTGATAATGACTGTACATGCACCATGGTAAAACCTGGCCTGGGTTGATATGCTTTCCGCATAATAACCCTTTAAGAAAAACCTTGTTCAAAGTCCACCGGGGTTTCCATAATTCCAACGGATGCAACCACGATCTATGCATTATTTGGAGAAATATATGAATCCGGAGGGGGAAAGGGTGTAACTTTGTTTATTTTGCAGAAAATGAGGCACGAAGTCCCCAGGTTCGGTATGGTACGAAACATACCACCGTTATTGCTAGATTGGTGGGAAGACCTTTCGTCAAGTGACAAAAATCATGTGAAAATGGTCCTCGGAAACATACCTTCCTTATTAGACATCCAGCCAAACAACAAGTTGATCGAGGTTGCTACTATGTTCTAGGACGAAGAAAGGGCTGTATTCCGTTTTTGCAACATAGAAATGACTCATCTTTTGAAGGAAATAAGGGGATTCACTGGACTACCACGGGACAGTCCGGGTCTATTGGTACCGGAAAATCTCACCCCTAAGGGGTTTCTAAAAAGGATGGGCCTAAGAAAGAATGACGACTTGGTATGTCTGAAGAAGTCCTACATACCTTTTGACTTCCTTTATGAACGATACGGACAAAGCAAATATTACCTTATCTTTCATGACGAGTTCTCCATCACCTCCCTGGGTTGGATTCATCGTAGGGTTTTTGTGTTCATCGTCTGCTTTCTGGGTATGATAGTGTTTCCACGCAAAAAGGACAGGATTCACACCAGACTGGCCATGGTAACCAAAGCTTTGATGGAGGGAATCGAAGGACAAACATATACTATCGTTCCTATGATTATAGCGGATATATATCGGGCTTTGGATCGTTGCCAGAAAGGGTTCAAACATTTTGAGGGTTGTAACTTGCTGCTGTAGATTTGGTTGCTAGAACATCTCCAAAGAGGCCAATACCGCCAAGAGTTTCCACGGAGACCGTGGAATGATCACATAGCTTTCCATCACCCCAAAAGAATGACCTTTATCCCACACAGGTTTGCTCACCAGAGAATGCTACATAATGGGTACAGTCTTTTGACAATTTAACCGAGGACCAGGTTCATTGGATGCTCAAATGGTTCCCTACCAGTGAGTTCATCATCAAATCCAAGGATGTTCCACATTTGGTGTTAAACGGGTTAAGGGGAATAAACCTCTATGTTCCTATCAGGGTCATGAGACAAGCTGGTGGAAAACAAGTCATACCACGAGTCTCCAAAATGGGTCACCACAGAGCAGATTTTCAAGATGATGAAATCCCATATAAATGTGAATCTCAGCACATGTGGCATTTGAAGATCATTGTGGAAAGGGACACCATCGAGCCAGATCGATACCACACAGACCATGTGTACTTCTACCCATCATGGTTGGACGATAGCATAGCGGGAATAGTCGAGCCAGGAGTCGGTCAAGGGAACAGGGTTATAGATGAAGTTGCTGAAGCACATGTGAAGTATAACAGACCGCGCAAAAGAGTTCACAAGTCTAAGGTCGGGAATTTGGAGCAACACAAGATTGACATGGAGTCAATTAATGAATGGAGGGAAATGGCTACTAGGTCAACAGAAAGGCTGGAATATCTGGAGCAGGGTCTAATAGAATTAGAGGGGAAGATGAGGAAAATAGTCATAGACTTCCAGAATGCAGAGGGTAACAAAGGAGGACATCTAGCAAGGGCATACCTGCTGCTGGACATGCGCGATCTGGGGAACCTGATCGATGGAGCCAAGGGACCCAAGCCTGGAGAAGTTCCCTCTAAGACCAAGTAGATTAGGATTATTTGTTTTAGAATCAATTTTCGAATGTAATAAGGCAAACGCCATTAGTGAGTTATTTATTTATTGTCGTTTTAGGTTCATATTATTTATTACGTTAATAAAATGAGGCAATCATTGGTATTAAATTTCTCCAAATCTACTTGTCGCTAGGCCTACCTCGGGCACAACGAGGCTCCCCAATTAGGACGCGAATTTATATTTCCGCAATATGTCTGTAAATACTGCAAATACGTTTTTTTTAGAATTCTTACTAACTTGGTTGCCTTTTTGTTTTTCTTTCTTTCTGATTATTCCCTTCCCCCAGATCCATAGACCCTCCACCTCCTCATCCTCCAAGTAATCCAAGAAGTAAAGGAAAAGCTAAGTTGAGTGGTGTCAGGAAATACAACGCTACACATGTTGAGAATGTGGAAACTTCCGGCGGTCGGAGTACTCCGACACCAAATGATTTGGTCTTACGACTGGAGCAGAAAATACTTGAATTGCAAGGGGAGCTTGAGCAGGTCTGCAACTTGGCAAACCTCTTCCTCACACTAAACGTCCTAGACATCTTCCAACCAAACACTCAAAACCCAGTACCTCCTCAAAACACACCGAACCAACGTCCTCAAAATCCTCCCGCACCTCATCAATACGCAACACCTCCTCAAAATCCTAATCCTCTATCCATACCGACACCCCCTCAACACCAACATCCTCCGACTCAATATACACAAACCACTTACCATACTTCTCAGAACACACCACAACCTATCCCGATCCGCAAAATTCAACTAATGATCACCACTACACTCAAACCCCCGACATTCACCAAAATAATCCCATATACGTAGAAATCGTACTCCACTCTACTCAACCAACTTCATATACACCAGAATCCGCCGAGAAGGACCTACGCATTAAGAACATGGCATAGGAGCTCAAGAAGCTCACAAGCCGAGTCTAGGGTGTTGAAGGAGGCAAATGAATTGAAGGTCTGAATTATGAGGACTTGTGCATTCAGCCAGACGTGGAACTACCGGAGGGTTATAAACCTCCTAAGTTCGAGATGTTTGACGGAATGAGAGACCCAAAGGTACATTTGAGAACATATTGTGACAAACTCGTAGGGGTTGGAAAGGACGAAAGGATTCACATGAAGCTGTTCATGAGAAGCCTCACTAGAGACGCCTTATCTTGGTACATAAGTCAAAATCCCAATAAATGGGCTAATTGGGTAAGCATGGCATCAGACTTCATGGATAGATTCAGGTTCAATACAGAAAATACACCAGATGTCTTCTACATATAGAACCTCAAGAAGAAGCCAACAGAGACTTTCCGCGAGTATGCTACTCAATGGAGGTCAGAAGCCGCTAAGGTCAGACCGGCATTAGAGGAAGAGCAGATGAACAAGTTCATTCTCAGGGCTCAGGATCCACCATATTACGAGAGATTAATGGTCATTGAGAATCACAAGTTCTCCAACATCATCAACCTCGGAGAAAGGATTGAAGAAGGTATTAAGAGCGGAATGGTAACAAATTTTGAAGCATTGCAAGCCACAAACAAAGCATTATAATCGGGATGCATATAAAAGAAGAAAGAAATAGGGGCAGTGATGGTAGCCAAGGGTCCAAAATATCCACTCACATACCAGACACCTCCACCCACATACCAACCTTCACCTCCCATATATCCTCAACCCGCCACCACCTACCACACTTATAACACTCAACCATCCTACTATTATTCACCTCCAGCTCGTCCAAATTATCAAAAACCCAGGACCAATTTCGGCCGCAAACCACCCAGACAATACACCTCTATTGCTGAACCCATCGACCAGTTATATGAAAGATTAAAGGCTGCCGGATATGTCACCCCTATTCCCGCGGTGGCTTTGGAAAACTCATCACAATGGGTCAACCCAAAAAAGACATGTGCATACAAGTCCAGCATGAAGGGACATACTATTGATGAGTGCTGCACTCTGAAAGACAAGATCTAGACGTTGATTGATACCAAAGTCATACAAGAAAAGGAAGCCGCACCCAATGTCCTAAAAAATCCCCTCCTAGATCATAGGGGTGAAGGAGTAAATGTAATAGAAATCGATGAATAATGGGATCCTAAAGGGTCAATCAGGCTTATTCGGGAAGTGACGACCCTAAGAAACCTGCAGTCACACTCACTCCCATTGTGGTACAAATACAACCTCCAATCAAAGTTGAGGTAGTTTCATCAGCTCCTTTTGAAGTCGAAGTGACACCACCTACAGCTACACATACTCTATTTGAGGTAGAAGTAACCACACCTTTCACTATGACAGTGGCATCCACACCGCCCTTTAAGTCCAATGTCGTACCTTGGGATTATGTTGCCGAAGCTAGGAGAAAAGGGAAAGCAAAAATGGAAGAGTCCGGTGCTGCACAAGGGATGACCAGAACAGGAAAATTCTACACACCTAAAAATTTGGGAGGGACACGTAAGGAAGCTGCAACAAAACAACCCATCATCGAGATTGGTCCGGATGATCTTCGGAGGGAAGTGCAGGCAAGAGAATACTCTATTTTTGATCACCTGAACAAAACTCCCGCCCAGATATCCATCCTATCACTACTGCAAAATTCTGAGGCACATAAAAATGCTATGATGAAGGTGTTGAACAAAACATGTGTACCCAACAATATTACCAGTGGAGAAATGGCCAACATGGTGGGACAAGTGCTGGAGAGCCATAAGATCACCTTTCACGAAGACCAACTGCCACTTGAAGGATTGAGCCATAACAGGGCACTGCACATCACATTGCAATGTGAGGATGAGTTCATCGCCAGAGTTCTGATAGACGGAGAGTCCAGCCTCAACATATGTCCGTTGACAACTTTGAAGAGGTTGGGCAAGGGCTTGCATGAAATACGGGCAGGATCTATGAATGTGAAAGTGTTTGATGGTCGCAAAGAGCCACAATTTGGGAAACCAACTTATGTTTGCAGATGGGTACTACTTGGTTTGATGTCAAATTCCAGGTGCTAGATATATCCGCCTCCTACAATCTGCTGTTGGGATGACCTTGGATACATGCCGCTGAGGATGTTGCATCCACTTTGCACCAGGCTGTGAAATTTGAATGGAACCATCAAGAGGTGATCATCCATGGAGATGGGAGCAATCCCATTTACACCAATCAGACTGTTCCAATAGTGGAGAACGAAAGGAAGTTAGGTGGAGAAACTTACCATCGCATTGAGTGTGTTAAGGAGATTGAGAAGGATAAATGGTGGAGTAGCAAAATAGAGACCATGTTGGAATGGGCGGGGTATGAACCTGGTAAAGGGCTCAGTAAGAATCTTCGGGGTATCGCAAAGCCAATACAGCTGAAACGTCATGGTACAACCTTTAGACTTGGATATCCGTATACCTAGCAGGAGTATAATGATTGGTCGCCGCCATGGCGTGGTCCATATTACCCCTCGAGAGCCAGTGCAGCATTTGAGTCAATCCTTTCATCAGGACGATACAATAAAGGGATCTAAAGAAGAAGAAGAAGCTTTGGTCGCGCTGAGGAATTTATTTTTAGAAGATGAAGATATGGATTGCAGTGTGATAGTTGAGGAGGAGGAGAAAGAAGGCTTTACCATTTAGAAAGTGGAGAAGGGAGCATTTCTCAAGAACTGGACCGCTATACCATCAAGGGCCCGACGAGTCCCGGGGTAGCATGGTTGCTAGCATTATTTATTCTTGCAACAATTCTTTTTGAGCACTTCGTTTTAAACAATATTTTTCAGTGTTTCATTTCGAAAAACATTATTTGAGTTATTGTAAATCGCTCTGTTTGATGCTTTAATATTTACCAATGGCTTGATGTTTTATTATTACTATTTTCTTTCATATCGTTCTCTCTACAGCATTACTATTTCTTATCTTGATGAACCAACGGCTGTGACATGTAATGAGACAATGTAATACAAGGACAATGATTTGGAAGAAATAGAAGAAGAAGATGTGATACCTGAGGAAATTGTCATAGAAGTTGAGAATTACGAGAATAAGTCCAAGTCCAACCAGGACGAAACCTAGATAGTCAATTTGGGAGCTTCTAAAACCATCAAAGAAGCTTGCATAAGCATCCACTTCTCACCGTTAGAGAAGGAAGAATACACCCATTTCCTGAAAGAAAATGAGGATATTTTTGCATGGTCATACTGCGATATGACAGGGCTGAGCACATCCATAGTAGCTCACAAGTTACCCACAAATCCAATGTGTAGGCCAGTGAAGCAGAAGCTCAGAAAGTTCAAACCAGACGTGAGTCTGGAAATCAAGGAAGAAATCACCAAGCAGATCAAAGCCAAGGTCCTCAGGGTAGATGAGTACCCAACCCGGTTAGCCAACATTGTACCCGTTCCAAAGAAAGATGGAAAAGTCAGGGTGTGTGTCGACTATCGGGATCTAAACAGAGCAAGGCCCAAGGATGATTTCCCACTAAAAAATATACACATTTTGATCGACAATTGTGCCAAGCATGAACTCCAATCCTTTGTAGATTGCTTCGCGGGTTATCATCAGATTTGGATGGACGACGAAGACGCAGAGAAAACAACCTTCATAACACCATGGGGAGTATATTGCTACAAAATGATGCCATTCGGTCTGAATAATGTTGGGGGCACCTACGTTAAAGCCATGACAACTATCTTCCATGATATGATACATAAGGAAATAGAGGTATACATTGACGATGTCATCATCAAATCCAAGAAAGACACATATCACATAGCATATTTGAGGAAGTTCTTTTACCGGCTGCAGAAGTACAATCTAAAGCTAAATCCCGCAAAGTGTGCATTGGGGGTTCCTGCCCAAATATTGTTAGGATTCACCGTCACCTGCCGAGGAATAGAGTTGGACCCGTCAAAGGTCAAATCTATCCATGAATTACCACCACCAAGGAACAAGAAGGATTTGATGAGTTTCTTGGGATGCCTCAATCACATCAATCGCTACATAGCACAGTCCACAGTGATATGTGAACCAATTTTAAAAATGCTGAGGAAAGATGCCGCAACCAGTTGGACCGAGGATTGTCAAAAGGTTTTTGAAAAAATCAAGGAATACCTATCCACACCACTAGTCCTAGTCCCCCCAGAACCTAGTAGACCACTACTACTCTACCTCTCAATGTTAGATGGGGCTTTCTATTGTGTTTTGGGATAACATGACGAGACGGGAAGAAATGAGCAGTCCATATACTACTTGAGTAAGAAGTTCACACCTTATGAAGCACGATACTCTCTGCTGGAATGCACTTGACGAGACGAAGAATTCCATATACTACTTGACGAGACGAAGAAGTATCATTCGTAGGAGAGGACATTGTTGAAGCCTACGACGGTTGGAGAATGTTTTTTAATGGAGCTGCAAATTTCAAAGGAGTCGGTATCGAAGCCGGCTTGGTATCGGACACCGGTCAACATTACCAGGTTTCTGCAAAACTCAGGTTCTCATGCACCAATAATATGGCGGAATATGAAGCCTGCATATTAGAGCTCAACTTGGTTGTTGACATGAATATTCAGGAATTGCTGGTGATTGGTGATTCAAATCTATTGGTGCATCAACTGCAAGGAGAATGGGCCACCAAAAACACCAAGATACTAACGTATCTACATCATGTACAAGAGATGAAGAAGAGGTTCACAAAGGTAGAAATCTGCCATGTCCCCAGAATTCAGAATGAATTTGCAGACGCATTGGCCACCTTGTCTTCAATGATACAACATCCGGACAAGAATTTCATCGATCCCATTCCGGTGAAAATCCATAATCAACCGGCATACTGTGCTTATGTTGAAGAAGAGACAGATGGAAATCCATGGTTCCAAGACATCAAGGAATACTTGGAAAAAGGAGAATACCCGGAGCATGCAAACCATACTCAGAAATACACACTTCAGAGGCTTTCCAATCACTTCTTCCAAAGAGGAGGAATTCTGTATAGAAGAACTCCTGATCTAGGTCTGTTAAGGTGTGTTGACGCCAACCAGGCTTCCAAATTGCTCGAAGAGATACATACCGGAACTTGCGGCCCATACATGAATGACTTTGTCTTAGCCAAGAAGATACTTAAGGCCGGATACTTTTGGATGACTATGGAAATAGATTGCATCCAGTATGTTCAGAAATGCCACCAATGCTAGATACATGCATACATGATACGGGTGCCACCAAATGAACTCAATACAACAAGCGCACACTGGCATTTTGCTTCTTGTGGAATGGATGTCATTGGTCCAATCGAACCTACTGCTTTGAACGGGCACATGTTCATTTTAGTGGCCATCGATTACTTCACTAAATGGGTTGAAGTTGCATCCTACAAATCTGTGACCAAGAAAGTTGTCACAGATTTCGTCAGGGATTGTATCGTTTGTCGATTTGGGGTTCCAGAGTCTATCATCACTGACAATGCCGCCAATCTCAACAGTGATTTGATGAAATCCATGTGTGAAAACTTCAAAATCAAGCACAAGAATTCCACAGAATACATACCTCAAATGAATGGGGCCGTGAAGGCTTCCAATAAGAACATCAAGTAGATACTAAGGAAAATGGTAGAGAATCCCAAGCAATGGCATGAGAACTTACCATTTTCCTTACTGGGATACCGTACCACAGTCCGCACATCGATCGGAGAAACTCCCTATTTGTTGGTTTATGGTACAGAAGCTGTCATTCCCGCCGAGGTCGAGATCCCTTCTCTTAGGATCATGCAAGAAGCTGAACTCAATGACGCAGAACGGATAAGGTGCCGCTATGAGAAATTAGCCATGATAGATAGAAAAAGGATGAATGCAATGTGTCACGGTCAGCTTTTTCAGAATAGAATGTCCAGAGCTTTCAAGAAAAGGGTCAAACCAAGACAGTTTACGCTAGGGCAGCTGGTGTCGAAATGGATCTTTCCACATCGTGATGAAGCCAAAGGGAAATTCTCACCCAATTGGCAAGGTCCTTACATGGTTCACGGAGTATTGACAGGAAGAGCACTCATACTAGCAGAAATGGATGGAGAAATTTGGCCAAAGCCTATCAATTCAGATGCAGTCAAAAGATACTATGTGTAAACTATTTCTACTTCTTCATGTGATGTGAATTGAACTACGCTTGACTTGATTCCCATTTAAGGGGGGATACGTAGGCAGCCTTATGGATTGGGTCACAATTCAATAAAATTTCCATTTTTCCCCACAATCAGAAACTGGGGCAGAAATTTGAGGAGGACCCTCAAAATTCCGAAGCAAGTTCAGCCAACCGCATCGTACAGAATAGCCAGAAGGTCATTTAACTAGGGCAAAATTTTGAGGAGGACCCTCAAAATTCTATGACGAATGGGGTCGCAATGTCACAGTCACTGGTTCATCAAATTGATTTCTAAATTGCATATTACCATGTATTTGAAAACTATACATGCATGCTTTTGAGAAGAAACTTTACTTTTTAGCCAAATGCTGCCCATGGTAACTTAAACAGGACCATCAGGAAAAGCGGAGCAGAGCAAGAAGATGAAGGCACAAACCAACCTCCCCCGCAAAACTCACGAATTTTCTTTGGATGCAGGGATAGGTCGTCAGCATAGGCATCCTCGCAACAACACAATTGCTATACACAAACACATTGTCAGCTAAGCATACCTCACTCTTACTCTTACATTTTGTATTAGGCTAAGCCTTGCCTCCTCATTTGTGTAAGGCTAAGCATTGCCTTCTTCTTTCATGAGACTAAGATCTATCTCAATCCTTGCATGAGGCCAATCCCTTCCTCCTCATTTGTTCCTTCTCCTTTCATGAGACTAGGCTCTGTCTCAATCCTTGCATGAGGCTAAGCCTTGCCTCCTCATTTGCATAAGGCTAAGCATTGCCTTCTCTTTGCATGAGACTAGGCTCTGTCTCAAATCCTTGCATGAGGCTAAGCCCTGCCTCTCTATCCGTATAAGGCTAAGCATTGCCTTCTCCTAGCCTGGGACTAAGCACTGCCCCGAATCTTGCACGAGACTAAGAACTCTCTCTCTCTTTGCATACATACAAATATTTCTCTATCTTAAACCTTGAATTATTATCTTCTCTCGGGGCTAAGCACTGCCCTCAAACCTACGCAAGACTAAGCTCTGTCTTGTTACCACCTTTAGCATCATGTCTCCGCATCTCATGGGTTGAAATATAGCCAACTTGTCCGAAGCCGTCATAGTCTGAAGGCATCATGCTCATAGCCGGAAGACATCATGCCATGGCCTGAGGATCTCTCCATGATTGCACATTATTATTCAAAGGCATCATGGTTCGGAGGCACCATCTTCATGGCCCGAGAACATCAATTCATGGCCTGTGAATCCCTTACCATACAATTCATGCCCCGGGACATCATGGTCTAAGGACTTCATCCTCACCATCTAAAGACAGTCTTCATGGTTCGAAGGGAATGTTCATCATACATAAGTTTACGCAGTAATTTATACATATGCGCTTGCAATACATTTTTGTGAATTTGTAGGTGGTCCGGAAAGTAACCGTTATCCCAATAGGAGAAATCCCGCTCCGGTTTCCATCCAGATCCTTCAAATTATTTCAAACATAACCGAAACCCAGTCATAACCGTTTCAAACCCCAATTAACCCTATTTGGAACATTTTGTCCGTTCTTGCAACAACTCCAATGGTTTACTCCATTGTTGGATCCAAAACTACACACGACCTGATTCCTGTAAAACCAGGGATATGCAGGAAGCTCAGAAGCCAGAGTGCGGCCTATATCTTCCCAAATCACTTTATTCGGTCAAAATTGGTAATCATGTCTTTACCCGACAACTCTTCGATCCTTCCCGGGTAAAGAGGGGCAGCTGTTGATATCCAATTTTTCCCTCATATATTTTTTAAATATACCTATATACCTTCAAAATAGTGCATGAGCATCATCAAGTATTTTTCCATAATTTTTCATAATTTTTAAAGGATTTTAATAAATTTATTCTTGCATAAATAATTATTAATTGCATTTCAAATAATTTTTATGATGATTTATCATCATTTATATCCATATTAATCTTTGATATTTTTGATGTATTTATTATAATTATATTGTTTTGCATCATTTGGCTAAAATTGCACATTTTGCAATAATAGTCCATATATATGCATAATTACATTATTTATACAGAACATGACCTTTTATATTTTTATAATATTAAGTAATTATTTTAAATCATTTTCATGCACAAGTGATATTTTAGTTATTTATTAATTATTTTTTATTAAATTATTTATTTGTTAAATTGGGTATTTAAAATATAGCCCCCTAAAACCCCAATTTCGTACCTACCCAATTACCTATACACCAGCCCGAAATACCCAATATCCTTAGCCCAAGATCCATTAACCCAATCCCGTACCCGTTTAAAACACCCGACCCAGAACCGTTGATCTCCAAAATCAACGGTCCACATCACCCCACCCCTTTTTAATTAACCTATCCGCCCAAACCCTAATTCATTCAACCAAACCCGCCGCCCCTGTATTTTCTCATCTTCTCCCCCTCTTCTATAAAAATCCTAGCACCGTCATCACCCTAATCTCTCTGATTCCAACCCCAAGATGGAAGCAATCCATGATTCCTTACCTTATTTGGCCCCTCCTACTTACTGGATACCCGTTCTTGCCTAAAATGTCAAGCATATCTTGTAAGAATCAAACCGAAATCGGTTCAAATGGTTGACCTGCTGTTATTTTCGTCCGTGTTCATCATTTTTTCTTTGTAAGTACGAATATTTTCGTATCTCTTGTGGATTCTTACTTAACTCTAAGGTTAAGGTTTTCAGATCCTTTTGATTCGAACCAAAATTTGGTTCAAACCTTATTTTAAGTGTTATTTCACCTATATTCGCTCTATTACGCATGAATCTGCCTATTTCCGTTAACTCCTTTTTACTTACCCAAATTAGGGTTTCAGATTTGCTTTAATTAAACCAAATCTATTTCGATTCTATGTTTCATTGAATAACCTCATGTCTATGTTCATTTCATTGAAATATATGATTCTTTGCCTTTATTTTCTATCGATTTTGTGGTTTACTTACAATTAGTGTTTCAGATCTATAATTGAAGCAAACATGGTTCAATTTCGGTTTTCTTTTTTGAATAATCTCCTGTCTACATTCATTATATCCATTATGTGATTCATTGCCTTATTTTCTGCCGATTTTGTGAAGGTTTACCTAAAACTAGGGTTTGAGATTTCCTACTGATTTTCTGATACTCTTTCCTTTCTCGTATGTGACTAATACTTTACTTATTTTTTGTTCAATCTACCATGTTTCCTTTATTTCCGTACCTTATTTTCCTCGAAACTGATTGTTAATTTATTCTATATGATATTTTCCTTATTCTAAGTGTTACTCGCCTGATTACACGCTATTATTCCTTGTTAATTTACTGAACTCTGTATTATTTGTCCTAAAACTAGACTTCAATTGATTCTGTGATGTGTGTTTGATTTCTTTCCTTATGTGTTCGCCTAATTGGACACAATTTAAACCTTTTCCCTTCTCCCCTTTAGATAGACTCGAACTCTCAATAATCTCACTAAAAACTCAACTTTTACTCTAATTCTTTGTTCGTTTGTTTCTAGTCTTGGCCGTCTGAAAGGCAAGGCAAATTGATTCTGGGCTTATTTATTATGGTGTAGTTTCTTGCTATTTTGCCTAACTGGTAAGTCATTATCCCCTTGCCATTTTATTTTTCTATGTCTCTACAACCTGTGTTGTTCGACCAACATGTTTAAACTTTATTTTTGAGTCTTATAGTTATCACCTTTATGCTTCTATGATCCTCTTTTAGTCTTATAGTTAATACTACTAGTCTGAAATTGGTTGTTTTGAATCCTCTTAAGAACATATGCATAACCTGTCTACTACATGATGTTCTGAACCTGTTCTGAATTTGGGTATCTTTAGGATAATTAGTCTTAAACCTTTTTGAACTTGTATTGTTACTAGGCTTATTGTTCTGCTATTTATATTCTTTGGTAAGTTACTTTCTAACATGTCTTGGATTCATGTGGGTTCTGATTGTTTGGTTCTCTATGGTTTAGTAAGGCTGTCCTAAATGCTAGCATGAAAACCTAGGTTAACTAGATTGTTTTCCAGATTTTCAACTCATTCGGAATGTGTGTTTGAGCATGAACCTTGCTTGTTTTCTTAATGCAATTCTGCCTACATGTTCTGTGTTCTAAACTTTGTTTTCTTCTGAAATCAAAACTGTTTTAAATCTGTGTCTACCCCTTTTTACATGTTGTTCCTCTTTTAAAAAACTTCCACTCTTAGTCTCTTAGGTTCTATCCTCAACCACCCAGTGTGAGCACTGCTCAGGGTCCATGTGAGACTCATGTGAACTCTAACACACTGGGAACTGGTTCGTAATCTCTTTTGAATCATTTCTGAGTATGTGGTTCTAGTGCGAGCATTGCCCTAAGTCCCTGAGGCCCTTGGGAAATTTGACACACTGGAAACCTAGTTCTATATGTGCTATGGGCGAGTCACCCACCATTTACTATGTTGTACCTGTGAAACGAGCGTTGAAGTTGATATGGTTGGAAGGCCTGGTTGCCCAGGTGTATTTGGTCCTAATAAAAGGCTCCCTATAGTTCATTTCATTACTATTATGTAATTCATTTGCTATTCTGGTCTGTAATAACTTTGTAATAAACAGATTCTGGAGTATTTAGTAAAATCGGGAGAGTTTTTTATTTCCTTTTGTTAAACTGGGTAGAAATCCTGCCTATAGGGATTCATCTATTCTACTCATTTGTCAAAACTGTTAAGTTCTGCAATGTGTTTAGAAACCCTGCCTATAGGATTTTTGTTGGTGATGTTGATTCTGCTTAAAATCGTATGAGTTATATATGGTGTGTACATTAGAAATTCTGCCTATATGATGCACTAATTTGTCCAATAAATATGTGTTAGCAAGCATGCTTATAGGACCACAATGTTTGACTCCATTATTTTCTGGCAATATGTACAATTCCTGCCTATGTACTGCTTAATAGATATCATGCCTATAGGGTTAAATCAATTAAGTAATAGATATCATGCCTATAGGACTAAAAATATTTCAACCTAGAGATCATGCCTATATGATTTAAGTCAGTTCAGTAATTAGGAAGCATGCCTATAGGATTAAAGGGAAATACAAGGCTATGAATCATGTCTATAAATTTATAATCAGTTCTACACCTAGAAATCATGTCTATAGGATAACAATCACCACGCTCGTAGAAGTTATGCCTATAGGATTCTACTGATCGATTCTGAACACAATCACCACTGTCAACCACTTAGACAATATGCCTATAGGACTTAATAATAATTCTGGATTTGCAATTGTGATGCGTTACTACCTGAAGTGCCCAGGTATTTTATTGAATAAAATCAGTAGGCAAATAATAGGTCGTGACACTCGCCTTTATGAAACTGCTGCTATATATCACTGCTCGCGTATTTCTCACACATATATCCTTCCTATATGAGTTTAAGATTAATAAGGCCTGACAATCAATTGCGTGCATTTGCTGTTTATGTGTGGAGGTCTATATGAGCCCATATTTGCCTTCTTATTTGAAAGTCCTAATTGTTTTTCTTGTCGCCTGCTCTGTTACATTTTTGAGCAACCTAAGCTTAGTCTAGAATCATCCCAAGTAGAGGTCCTAATACCTCCAGGGCCATAGGCAAGAGATGGTAGTGCACGCGTAGGAAACGAATCAGAATCAACTAGAGCGCTTAAGTGAAAACTTAAAGATAGTAATTTTGTAGTAGGAGATGATAGTACGTGCTCGCTAAATACTATGAGTAACACCCCGGCTTGAGGGAGTTATAAAGTATGGAACGGGGTGGTCCTATAGGCTAAAAAACCTAGGACCCCCCATCCCTATTAATTAGTTTTCTTTACTTTTCCTTAGACTAATTCGCTTAATTCAAGTTCGGCTGGGACCCACCTAGTGAACCTCGAGGGGTGCCTAACACCTTTCCCTCGAGGTAATTTGAGCCCTTACCCGATCTCTGGTGATGTAAACTGGTAATAATATGAGTTCTCTCCTCTAGTTGCCCTAACACACCTTAATCCGTTAGGTGGCGACTCTCAACCAATTCTTTTTCCTTACCCTCTCAAAGGGAGTTGTTCCAAAATGTCGAAACCCGATTTCGAAAGAAAAAGGGGGCGCGACACACATTTTGTGTAGATCCAGGTATTGATCGTTAGTAGCTGTGCGGATCCTTGCTGAGTCACATTCTTACTTTGTATTCAAACTGTTTTTACTCATTTCCAAACGGTTGTATTTAGAAGTTGTAGCAACTCTGTAAAGCTTATGACTTGTACTACCAGTTTTGGGAAATTGTAAACTCTGTAAGGATTTCTATATCGAAGTTGTTAGATTTCCTTTATTATTGTTGTTATTTCAGTAAATGTTAGGCTTACCTAGTCTCTAAGACTAGGTGACATCACAATACCCAACAGAGGGGAAATTGGGTCGTGACAAGTTGGTATTAGAGCTCTATGTTCATAGGTGCTACGAGTCATGAGCGAGTTTAGTAGAGTCTTGCGGATCGGTATGGAGACGTCTATACTTATCTTCGAGAGGCTACAGAACTATTAGGATAATTTCACTTTCTTCATTCCTATCGTGCGAGTTCATTGATATTGAAGTTTGAAATTATCATTCCACTCTCTCACTGATGGTGAGGACACAAGCTGCGATTCCTGATGATGTTATCCCCGGAGAAGATGTAGTTAGGGTCTGAGGCAGAGGCCGACGAGGAGCATGTTCCACAGCTAGGGAACCTACCAGAGCAGCAGCTGAGGAGCCGCCGTAATTCCACTTGGGGGAAGGTACCGGAGGCGCCCGCTGTTACCCCCGGACTTTAGGAGATATTAGCACATTTACTGGGCATGTTTGGTACATTGGCTCAGGCGGGGTTAATTCCTCTTGTACTAGCTACTTCACAGACCGGGGGAGGATCCCAGACTCCCACCGCCCACACTCTGAAGCAGTGAGTTCACGTTGGTCAGGTTCCAGGTGTCATGGGGATACATCCTTTGGTTCCACTTCAGCTCATGGTCAGGGAAGCAACCTCTGAGGAAGGACAACTTAGATTTGCAAGGTTCAAGAGATATAACCCTCATACATTCAGCGGTTTGGCTTCAGAGAGTGCACATGGTTTTCTGGAGGAGTGCCATAGAATCCTCCGCACTACGAATATTATTGAGACGAGTGGGGTTACTTTTACTACGTTCCATCTTAAGGGAGTAGCTTATCAGTGGTGGTAAGCATATGAGTTGGGTAGCCCGGCCGATGCAGCTTCACTTACATGGGTTAAGTTTTTCAGAGATATTTTTGGAAGTTTGTACCTTAGTCCCTTCGGGATGCATGGCGTGATGAGTTTGAGCAGTTGCATCAGGGCACTATGTCAATATTAGAGTATGCCGTCCAAACATGCACCTTTCTTGGTTGCTATAGTTAAAGGGAGAGTTCGTAGATTCATTGAGGGGCTCAGGCATAATATTCGGTTCAGCATGGCTCGAGAGTTAGAGTTATATGTTTCATTTCAGCAGGTGGTAGAGATTGCTCGCCGCTTAGGGGCATGTGGTACTGGGAGCAGGAGGAAGGACGAGATCAGGAGAGAGAGTACAGGGAGGCGAGGAGGCCTCGGAGATCGGAGAGATCTATTGGTCCTTATTTTGGAGGCAGGGTACGACATGGTATAGGTTTTGTGGGTCAGCCAGTTCAGTTTGCACTTTCGGCTTCGCATAGTGTTTCAGGTTCTCATGGGTCTCAGAGTACTCATACTGCACAGTTTCCACAACCGCGTCTGTAGAGAGGCTGTTCTGAGTGTGGAGATATCAGCCACATGGTGAGAGATTTTCCCTGGCTCCGGGCAGATGTGTTATAACGAGTTATTCAGGTGAGTTGAGGGCTCCCAAGAGGGGGAGGCCCGGTCCGTTTATGTGTTTCATATAGTAGGCTGGAGGCTGTTATGCCAGATGTTATCATACAGGTACGTTTTGAACTTTTACAGAGGGGCACCATTTGTATTTCCTTATAATTTTGCTGGTCGGGACGAGTTCCCTTATTTGTTGCTTCATTGTGAGTGAGTCTCATGCTTTGCACTCTATTTTTGTGTTTGCTCCTGTTGGGAGATTCTATGAGTGGTAGCCTGTTTCTACCGTTGTTTGTATTCATCATTGAGAGTGTGAGACTAGAAGTGAGTACTTGTTGTACACCATTGTAGGCTTGATGTGATTTTCCCTGAGTATTTTGGTTACGAGCTATGATTTGATACTCTATTGGGGTGAGAGTTCAGTGAGTGTTGTGATTTTATTTGGCAGAGCTGAGTTAGTGGAAGATTTCAATTGGAATGATATATATATTTGATCCGTGATTTAGAATTGAGGGCGAGATCCTCATGATTTCGTAGGATTTGATGTGTTAGAACCGGGCTGTGTACCGCGATAGAAGTTATATCTGAATGGGACCCTTGTGATTTGTTCATATGCTTTAATTCTTTCCTTGTTATATTGTTTTGTGGGTTAATATTGATAGAGAGTTGTGCCTGTCGAGCTTGTTTGATAGTTATCTTATGTGTTTCTCTTTTCATCTTCAGTCATTTTCGTTCTGTGCTTCTTGAGATTTAGCTTGCGGGGTGTGTGCCGGTAGTGTTAGTTGTGGGTGTCGCGCCCCCTTTTTCCTCTCCTTTCGGATCAGTCAGGGTATTTGACTTTATTAACACAACTCATTTCCTTTTGGCATAAGGAATGTGAAGGATTTGAAGAGTCTCCACCTAACGAATTAAGGTGCGTTAGGGAACCTATTAAAGGTCACTAATTGTACAACCAGAGATTGGGTAAGGGCTTGAAATTACTTCAGGGGGAAGGTGTTAGGCACCCCTCAAAGTCCACAATTGTGGTTCCCGGCCAAACGAACTTTGTGAATTAAACATGTAGCAAATAAGCAGTCAAAGCATACACATGTAAACAAATAAAGGTTTGAAAAGATTTACAGTCTAAGCACACATATGTGATAAAAGTTGAAGGATTCATAGTCTAGGCACACATGTGTAAAGGGTAGGGGAGTCCTAAGTTGTTTATCCTATAGGATCACATCAATGCAATACCCGGTAATCACTCATCAGTGAGGGGCTACACGTGGCATTAGCGCACCAGTCATCATATCCATATCTACCCTTTACCCCACCCCTTAACGGTTATTTAGCGATCTCTATGCGTGCTGCTACCCGTCCCTTCCTTGTGGTCCTGGAGGAATTTAGGACCTCTAGATATAGGTAGTTCTAGACAAACCTCTGAGGTTTTAAAAGGATAAAATTCTAGGCGACATGTAAGAATAAATAGGACATAACAAAAAAATACAGGAAAAGCAGTTAAGAGGCCCAAATTTACCTCCTCATATAATGCACATAAGCAACACGCCTCAAACACAAACAAGAGGCAGTTTTATTAGATAGGAACCTAGGCAGGATATCTAAGTGAGTTTCAATGCCCATAAATACATGACACTGTTTTTATAAACTCAACATCAGGGCCCTAATCAGTTTGCCTAGTGATTTTAAACCCGTGAGTCTTTAAACACAATCCAAACAAGAACAATTTTCCAGTTTTATAGAAATTAAATACCTAAGGCTTGCATAGGCGTGAGACTGCGCATAATAATTACCAGAATTGTTAAAACATTTCTGAGGTTGTTCTACCTAAAAGCATGATGTTATAGGTGAGACGAATCTGAGAATGCAAAGATTGTTACCGATTTTATTAAAAGCAGACATGATAACTATACGTGAGGCTGTTTCGTACCCTTTCATGAATCAACAGTTTAAACTAGGCGTTGTTAAGAAAATGCAAACCGAATGCCTAACACATGGTTTCTAAATGCTCAGAAACGACAGTTTTATGTCAATGATCCTTAAATTAAAAGAATTCCTAAGGCATGATTTTCTGAATGCACACGAAGTTACTGAATTATTAGAACATGATTTTGAATGCACATGAGTAACAATTTTTACATTAATTTTATTATCCTAGGAGCAGGATCTCTAAGTGGCAGGCATAAACATAGATTAAGGACATGTTGTACGTTAAAGCAGTAAGCATGAAATCCCTAAAGACATGGTATCTAATGCATGTTTTGCATGGTTTGAATGAATATGTTTGTCCTAAAACATGGATTCTAATTCAAGTATGAACAATTTAGGGCCTAAAACATGCTTTCTACCCAATGACATTGATAAAACTATATAGTTACCCTCCCTATTTCACCAGCCGTCCCCAATATTCGTTTAAAAATAATTATTACAGACCAGCTGAATAAATTACATAAATATATAAAGGATAAGAATAAGTTAAACTATAGGGAACCTGAAGCAGGCCAAAGTGTATCCTGAAGATATCAGATCTTCCATAACCTCAAGTTCCAAATTTATAGCCAGTCTCATGTCCAGGAGTGTTAGAGTTCCCTAAGGACCTCAAGGATCCTGGGCAGTGCTCACACCTAGAGTTTCATAACCAGAACTGAGTAAGTGTAGTGTGGAAACGCCAACCCCAGTGCATCAGAGTACAGAGGGATCTCACAGGGATCCCAAAAGCAGTCACACAATGGGGGCAGAACCTAAGGGCCTAAGAGTAGAGTGAGAGTGCTTGACAAAGTTTTGAAAGGGTTTAATAGGAAAACAATATTGAAAAGGACTCAACTGAGTGAGGTAGTTTTATAAAATATGAGTTGTTTAGTAGTAAAAAAAACAATTTGGACAAGAACAGTGTAATCAAACAAAACAACCGATCAATCACAGAGCAAACAGGTTCCTCACCACATCATTCATACAAGGGAATTGGGATTTGGGGACACACAATACACATAGAGAACATATAATAAACAGAATCCTTTTGTAATTAAGGAGTAGCTAATAGTGCAAACAGTAAGGCATGGATTAGAAGTTCTAATTAGAACATAGTTATAGAATCAGAAGTGCTTAAGGGGTTCATAGGATTGGGAGATGACATAGTATAGGATTGTGTGAACCTTAGAACAGACAGTGGACATAGTAGTACTAAACATGATTGAGCATAGTTGAACATAACATCAGAACAACTTAAGGGGTTCAGGGGATTGGGAGATAACATAGTAGAGGACTTCATAATATTAGTGAGAACATAGCAATACTAAACATGATTGAGAAGGGTTGAGCACATCATCAGAATAATTAAGGATAGCAAATTGACTTTGCAAAAACTGGTGTACACCAGATATTAGGTAAATCAAATAGCTAACCATTCATACATGCATAGATAGAGTAGAGTCAGTTTGATACATACTACAAAGGACTGGACAAATTTCATAATCATGCTGATCATAAGTGAAATTAGGACATAACTAATATGCTAAGTGATGCAGTAGTGTAATTAGGTGAATTACATGTTGAAAAAGTCAAACAACAGACGGAAGTAGACTAATGAATAGCAAATTTAAGCAGTAAGTAAACACATAGGGTTTGGAACTTGGATTTAAATCAGAACATACCAGTTAAAGAGAGCATATACTAAGTATAGGGCAGTAGAGTGCGATAATTAGCCTTGGCTTGCAGCCGGCTAATTTTATTGAAGCAGCAAGTAGAAATAGCAGAAAGTTTTTAAGTATAAGAGAGAGTTCGAACCAGTGAGTTCGTGTGTTTGAATGAAAAGAGAAGAGAGTATATATAATAGTTTGAAAGCCGTGTAAATAAGGCAAGAATCAATTTGTTCAGTAAATAAAGAACTCATAATCAATTCAAATAAAATCAGTCCAAGTCTTCCCTTAATTAAGGGTATCATTTCAAACGGTAAAGGACATGAAACAAGTTAAGGAAAGAAATCATATATAGCTGGAGTATAATAAATATGGAAAGACTTCAGACAATACATGTATAGAACAAGTAATTAAGGCTAGGTTCATAAAGTCAAATTAAGAAAACAATTAGTAGGAGTCAATTAGTAATATAGTCAACCACACAATAAGGTAAAAAAATAACTTCAAGGTTGTAAAAGCAGGAAAAGGTAACCGGAAATCAGTGAGGAGTATCAACACAGTAAATTAAGGATTCAAATAAAAATAGTATTCATTAAGGGAATTAATATAAATTTCTCTGAATAAACAAAATAAACATAGTATAGGTAGGAAGAAACAAATAAGAAACCCTAATAAGCACAATAGGGTAAAAATCATAAAATATTCTAATCAATCGAAACATATTCATGAGCATCGAACACACACATAGAAGAATCGACAAGCAAAGATGAACTCAGGATTATAACATAGTGTTAAAACTAGGGTTTTAACATAAAAATTAGGATTAAAAGACAACTTAACAAAAGTCTTTTAAACATATGAGAATCAGAGAACAACATTTAAAAGAGACCAAAAATATGTTTTGAAGAAAATTTTTGGAAACACTAATGAGAAAAATGAAGCGACGCTTTGAAAAATCGAAAGATTTTCATAGAAAAATAGTAAAACAACTCAAAATATTCTCATATTTGTTAACGATCTAAATAGTCAAGATATAAAATTAGGGTTTTGATAGAGATAACCCAAATATAGAGAGATTCCGACTTAGGAGCCATAGACTTAGTAATAAAATAGGACGATCTTGCTTAATCGGGCAATGGTGGCCTAGGAACGGCGAGAAAAGGCCATGAGGTGTGAGTGAACAACCACTGGTCCCTTGAGGACCTCACGACGGCAAGAATCCGGTCATGGGGGAGCCATTGAGGCTAGGGGTGGTGGTGAGCCACCATTATTACCGGCGAGCAAGCAGCCAGCGATATGGAGTTAGGGTTAGGCAGAGGGAGTTTGAGAGAAAATGAGAGGAGTGTTACGGCGGGTGAGGATGAGAGAATGAGGGGGTTTGGGTGTATTGGTTTAGGTTAATTAAGGAAAGAACGAATCTGGGCCGTTGATCAAAATTGATCAACGATCAAGATGTAATCAGTATTGGGTCGGGTAGGATTAGGGATTGGTCTTGGGGTCTTGGGTTGGTTTAATTAAGGGTTTGGGTTGGTTTAATAAGGGATAGATCGGTTAATTTAGGCTAAAATTGAAATAGAAATGGGCTATTTGTTAAATACCCGAATTAAATTAGTCAAAAATAATTTATAACATAATTATTAATTATAAAAGGTGATTCTATGCATGAAAATGATTATTTAGTACTTAAAAATATAAAGGACTAGTTTCCGGTAAAAATAGTACAAAATTATATGTATGGGCTATAATTGCAAAGTTATTGCAATTATAGCCAAAAGGTTCCAATTTGGCTATTTATGAAATAATTTGGTCCTAATAGGACCATAAATAATAAATTAAATCAAGAAATTCCTTTGAAATCATTTGTGATGCAATTTCGTAATTATTTATTCGAAATAAAATACTGCACAAATTAATAAAATGTCAAAAAATTATAGAAAAAATACCAATTGATGTTAATGCATGATTTCGAAGGTATATATGCAATTTAAAATTATTTTTGGGAAAAATTGGGTATCAATAGCTGTCCATCTTTACCCGAAAAGGATGAAAGAGTTGTCGGGTAAAGATATGATGGCCAATTTTGACTGAGCGAAACGGTTTGAGAGATTCAGGACGCACCCTGGCTTCTGAGCTGCCTACATATCCCTGGTCTTACAGGAATCAGGCCGTATGTAGTTCCGGATTCATCGGTGAAATATACTGGTGAAGTCGTTGCAAAAACGCACGCAATATCTAGGGATAGATGGATGAACGGTTTACGGGGGAGATCAAGTTTGATATAGTTGAGGGAACTGGAGCGGAATCGCTCCTGCTGGGATAACAGTTGCTCGCCGGGTCAGCTGTAAATAAGTGTACTACAAACATATATCGTGCATAAAATTAAACATGATGCATATTCCCTTTGGACTATGAGAGTTGTGTTTGGACGGTTAAGGATGATGTTCTCAGACCATGATATCATGGGCCATGAATTGTTTGATAAGAGATTCGCAGGCCATGAAATGATGTTCTCGGGCCATGAAGATGGTGCCTCCGAACCATGACGCCTTTGAATAATGATAATGCAAATTTGAAAGAGATCCTTAGGCTATGACATGGTGTCTTCTGGCTATGAGGATGATGTCGTTAGACTATGACGCCTTTGGACAGGTTGGCGATATTTCAGCCCAAGATGCAATAATATGATGTTGACAAGACAAGGCCTAGTCTTGCGAATTGGAGGCAGAGCTTAGCCTGGAAAAAGAGAAAAGTAGATAATGCTTGAGAGACAGCACTTAGTCTCGATGAAAAGTAAATTGGAGGCAGAGCTTAGCCTCATGTAGGTGTGGAGACAGAACTTAGTCTCATGCAAATGAAGGCAGGGTTTAGCCTTCTGCAGATGGAGGTAGAGCTTAGCCTCATGCAGAGGAAGGCAGAGATTAGCCTTATGCAAGGGAAGGCAGAGATTAGCCTTATGCAAGGGAAGGCAGAGATTAGCCTTATGCAGATGAAGGCAGAGATTAGCCTTATGCAAGGTGGAGACAGAGCTTAGTCTCATGCAGGGGAAGGAAGAGATTAGTCTTATGCAGATGAAGGCAGAGATTAGCCTTATGCAAGATGGAGACAGAGCTTAGTCTTATGCAGGGGAAGGCACGCAATATCTAGGGATATATGGATGAACGGTTTACGGGGGAGATCAAGTTTGATATAGTTGAGGGAACTAGAGCGGAATCGCTCCTGCTGGGATAACAGTTGATCGCCGGGTCAGCTGCAAATAAGTGTACTACCAACGTATATCGTGCATAAAATTAAACATGATGCATATTCCCTTTGGACTATGAGAGTTGTGTTTGGACGGTTAAGGATGATGTTCTCAGACCATGATATCATGGGCCATGAATTGTTTGATAAGAGATTCGCAGGCCATGAAATGATGTTCTCGGGCCATGAAGATGGTGCCTCCGAACCATGACGCCTTTGAATAATGATAATGCAAATTTGAAAGAGATCCTTAGGCTATGACATGGTGTCTTCTGGCTATGAGGATGATGTCGTTAGACTATGACGCCTTTGGACAGGTTGGCGATATTTCAGCCCAAGATGCAATAATATGATGTTGACAAGACAAGGCCTAGTCTTGCGAATTGGAGGCAGAGCTTAGCCTGGAAAAAGAGAAAAGTAGATAATGCTTGAGAGACAGCACTTAGTCTCGATGAAAAGTAAATTGGAGGCAGAGCTTAGCCTCATGTAGGTGTGGAGACAGAACTTAGTCTCATGCAAATGAAGGCAGGGTTTAGCCTTATGCAGATGGAGGTAGAGCTTAGCCTCATGCAGAGGAAGGCAGAGATTAGCCTTATGCAAGGGAAGGCAGAGATTAGCCTTATGCAAGGGAAGGCAGAGATTAGCCTTATGCAGATGAAGGCAGAGATAAGCCTTATGCAAGGTGGAGACAGAGCTTAGTCTCATGCAGGGGAAGGAAGAGATTAGTCTTATGCAGATGACGGCAGAGATTAGCCTTATGCAAGATGGAGACAGAGCTTAGTCTTATGCAGGGGAAGGCACGCAATATCTAGGGATAGATGGATGAACGGTTTACGGGGGAGATCAAGTTTGATATAATTGAGGGAACTGGAGCGGAATCGCTCCTACTGGGATAACAGTTGATCGTCGGGTCAGCTGCAAATAAGTGTACTACAAACGTATATCGTGCATAAAATTAAACATGATGCATATTCCCTTTGGACTATGAGAGTTGTGTTTGGACGGTTAAGGATGATGTTCTCAGACCATGATATCATGGGCCATGAATTGTTTGATAAGAGATTCGCAGGCCATGAAATGATGTTCTCGGGCCATGAAGATGGTGCCTCCGAACCATGACGCCTTTGAATAATGATAATGCAAATTTGAAAGAGATCCTTAGGCTATGACATGGTGTCTTCTGGCTATGAGGATGATGTCGTTAGACTATGACGCCTTTGGACAGGTTGGCGATATTTCAGCCCAAGATGCAATAATATGATGTTGACAAGACAAGGCCTAGTCTTGCGAATTGGAGGCAGAGCTTAGCCTGGAAAAAGAGAAAAGTAGATAATGCTTGAGAGACAGCACTTAGTCTCGATGAAAAGTAAATTGGAGGCAGAGCTTAGCCTCATGTAGGTGTGGAGACAGAACTTAGTCTCATGCAAATGAAGGCAGGGTTTAGCCTTATGCAGATGGAGGTAGAGCTTAGCCTCATGCAGAGGAAGGCAGAGATTAGCCTTATGCAAGGGAAGGCAGAGATTAGCCTTATGCAAGGGAAGGCAGAGATTAGCCTTATGCAGATGAAGGCAGAGATTAGCCTTATGCAAGGTGGAGACAGAGCTTAGTCTCATGCAGGGGAAGGAAGAGATTAGTCTTATGTAGATGAAGGCAGAGATTAGCCTTATGCAAGATGGAGACAGAGCTTAGTCTTATGCAGGGGAAGGCAACGATTAGCCTTATGCAAAAGTGGAGGCAGAGCTTAACCTCATGCAAGGTGTGGAGGTAGAGCTTAACCTCATGCAAAATGTGGGACAAATCTTAGTCCCATGCAAGATGAAGGCAGAGCTTAACCTTATGCAGAAGAATAAATATCAAATGGTAGTAAAAAAATTTAGTTGGTAGAAGATTTCGATATTGTGATTGTTGTGAGAATTGTGACTACGAAGCATGTTTATTTCTTTGTGATGATAACAACTTTCAGCGATGGCAATTGTTTTTGAGAATTGTGACTTCTGAGCGTGTTTATTCTTTGTTCCTGCATCCAAAGAAAAATCGTGAATTCTGTAGATGGGGAAGGTTGGTTCGTACTCCTGATGGATTTTCTTGATTCATTCTGCTTGGTCTGATGGTCCTGTTTATATCATCGGGTTAGCGTTTGCTAAACAGAGCTATTCTTGAAAGCAAGCATGCATGATTTTGTAAAGGCTTAGTGAGAAAATATATTTTCAGAAAATTTAGATGAACCAACGACCATGACAAAGTCCGAGACATTGCAACCTCTTATGCTACGGAATTTTGAGGGTCCTCCTCAAAATTTTGCACTAGTTAGCTAGATCGACGTCTCTGACTGTTGCACTTACTGCGATCAGCTGAACTTGCTTCGGAATTTTGAGGGTCCTCCTCAAAATTCTACCCCAGTTTCCAATAGCGGGGAAAAATAAGATTTTTATTGAATTGTGACTGAACCCATAGGGCTACATATGTATCCCCTCTTAAACGGGAATCAGGTCAGACGTAGTTCAATTTACATCATTTTGAGAAAAGCATAAAGACTTACACATAGTAATGCTTGGCTGCATCAGAATTAATCGGCTTTGGCCAAATTTCTCCGTCATTTCTGCAAGTATGAGAGCCCCTCCTGTCAATACTCGCTGAACCATATACGAACCTTGCCAGTTGGGAGAGAACTTCCCTTTGGCTTCATCTTGATGTGGAAAGATCTTCTTCAACACCAGCTGCCCCAGTGTGAACTGTCTTGGACTGACTCTTTTGTTGAAGGCTCTGGACATCCTGTTCTGGTAAAGTTTCCCATGACATACTGCATTCATTCTTTTCCCATCTATGAGGGCTAGTTGCACATAACGGTTCATTATTCATTCTGCATCGTTGAGCTCAACTTCTTATATGATTCTTAAGGAAGGAATCTCCACTTCGGCAGGGATAACAACTTCCGTACCATAAACCAGCAAGTAGGGAGTTTCCCCGGTTGATGTGCGGACCGTGGTGTGGTATCCCAATAAGGCAAATGATAGCCTTTCGTGCCACTGTTTGTGTTTCTCTATCATCTTTCTCAATATCTTCTTGATGTTCTTGTTGGCGGCTTCTACAACTCCATTCATTTGAGGTCTATAGGCTGTAGAATTCCTATGCTTGATTTTGAAAGTCTCGCACATGGATTTCATCAGATCACTGTTGATATTTGAGCCATTGTCGGTGATGATTGACTTTGAAACTCTGAATCGACAAACAATACGGTCGTGGATAAAGTCTTCCACGACTTTCTTACTCACTGTTTTGTAGGATGCTGCTTCGACCCATTTTGTAAAATAATCAATAGCTACCAAAATGAACCTGTTTCCATTTGAGGCGGTAGGCTCGATCGGTCCATTGACGTCAATTCCCCAGGAGGCGGATGGCCAAGGTGAGCTTGTTGCATTGAGCTCATTTGGGGGGGTACCTTTATCATATCTACATGTACCTGACATTGATAGCATTTCCAAACATACTGGATGCAGTCCGTTTCCATGGTCATCCAGAAATAACCGGCCCTAAGTATCTTCTTTGCCAAGACAAAACCATTCATATATGGGTCGCAGGTCCCAGCATGTATCTCTTCAAGTAGTTTGGAGGCTTCATTTGCATCGACATATCTCAGTAATCGCAAATCGGGAGTTCTTCTGTATAGGGTTCCTCCGCTTTGTGAAAGCAATTATTGGAAAATCTCCGAAGCGTGCATTTTTGGACATGATTTGCATGCTCCGAGTACTCTCCTTTTGCCAAGTACTCTTTGATGTCGTGGAACCATGGTTTTCCGTCTGCTTCTTCTTCACCATGGGCACAATATGCCAGCCGGCTATGGATCTTTACTGGAATAGGATAAATGAAGTTCTTATCTGGATGTTGTATCATGGATGATAGAGTGGCCAGTGCATCGACAAACTCGTTCTGAACTCTAGGGACGTGCCAAAATTCCGTCTTTGTGAACCTCTTTCTCAATTCCTGCACATGGTGCAGATACGGTAGTATCTTGGAATTCTTGGTAGCACATTCTCCTTGTACTTGGTGTATAAGCAAATCTGAGTCACCAATTACCAGCAACTCCTGAATATTCATGTCAATGGCCATGTTGAGACCTAGGATGCAGGCTTCATACTCTGCCATATTGTTAGTGCAGGGGAATCTGAGTTTGGCGGATACCGGATAATGTTGGCCAGTTTCCAACACCAAGACTGCTCAATACCGACTCCTTTGAAATTGAATGCTCCGTCGAAGAACATTCTCCAACCGTCATAGGATTCTGCAATGTCTTCTCCTATGAACAACACTTCTTCATCGGGAAAATAAGTTTTCAATGGCTCGTATTCTCCTCCCACATGGCTCTCAGCAAGGTGATCTGCTTATGCCTGTCCTTTGACCGCTTTCTGAGTCACATAGACGATGTCGAACTCACTCAGTAGGATTTGCCACTTGGCCAGGTTACTAGTGGGCATGGGTTTCTAAAAGATATACTTTAAAGGATCCATCCTTGATATGTTGTGCATGCACAAAAGTAGTGCCTCAGCTTTTGGGCTACCTAGGTTAGAGCACAACAGGTACGTTCTAGTAGAGAATACTGTGCCTCGTATGGAGTGAACTTCTTACTCATATGATATATAGCCTACTCTTTTCTCACTGTCTCGTCGTGCTGCCCCAGAACGCGGCTGAAAGCTCCATCTAGTCATGCGAGGTGGAGTAACAAGGGTCTACTTGGCTCTGTTGGTACCAAGACTGGCGATGTTGATCAGTACTCCTTGATTCTGTTGAAGGCTTTTTGACAATCCTCTGTCCATTTGGTTGCAACATCTTTCTTCAACATCTTGAAGATTGGTTCACATATGACTGTGGACTGGGCTATGAATCGGCTGATGTAGTTAACGCATCCCAGGAAACTCATCACATCTTTCTTGTTCCTTGGCGGTGGTAACTCTTGGATAGCTTTGACCTTTGATGGATCCAATTCTATTCCTCATCGGCTGACGATGAATCTGAGCAACTTTCTAGCAGGAACCCCAAATGCACACTTGGTGGGGTTTAATTTCAAGTTGTATTTCCGCAATCTGTTGAAGAACTTCCTCCAATCTGCTATATGGTCGGTGGATTTCTTGGACTTGATGATGACGTCGTCCACATATACCTCAATCTTTTTATGTATTATGTCATGGAAAATAGTGGTCATAACTCTCATGTAAGTGGCCCCAACATTCTTTAGGCCGAATGGCATCATCTTGTAGCAGTATACTCCCCACAGCGAATTGAAAGCCGTTTTCTCAGCGTCTTCCTCGTCCGTCCAAATCTGATGGTAACCAACGAAGCAATCCACGAATAACTAAAGTTCGTGTTTGGCACAATTATCGATCAAGATGTGTATGTTTGGAAGAGGGAAATCATCTTTTGGACTGGCCCGGTTGAGATCCCGGTAGTCGACACAAACCCTAACCTTTCCATCCTTCTTGGGTACTAACACGATGTTGGCTAACCAGGTTGGGTATTCAACCACCCTGAGGACCTTGGCGTTGATTTGCTTGGTAACCTCCTCTTTGATTTTCAAACTCATGTCAGGCTTGAACTTTCTGAGCTTCTGCTTTACCGGTGGGCACATTGGATTGGTTGGCAACTTGTGAGCCACAATGGAGGTACTTAGACCAGTCATGTCGTCGTATGACCATGAAAATATGTCTTCATACTCTTTCAAGAATTATGTGTATTCTTCCTTCTCTGATGGTGACAAGTGGATGCTGATGCGAGTTTCTTTGACAGTCTCTGAATTTCCCAAGTTGACTACCTCAGTTTCGTCCAGATTAGACTTAGGTCTATTCTCAAAATCCTCAACTTCTCTGACAATTTCATCGGGTATGACATCCTCTTCTTCTGAATCGTTGTCCTTTTGTTGCGTTGTCTCATTGCATGTCATAGTCATTGGTTCATCAAGATAGGAAATAGTAATGTTGTATAGATAAAAGTAATGAGAGAAAACGATAATAAATAAATACTGATTCGTTGAAATGTAAAAGAGATTTTTATAATTAAACAAATGTTTTGGATTTGGAGAATTTATTGGGAAACAAAAATGGGAAAAGGAAATCATTAGCAAAATGAAATAAACAATGCTTGTTCAGCCTTGCTACCCCGGGACTCGTCGGGCCCTGGATGGTCTGACAGACCAGTTCTTGAGGAATGATCCTTTGCTCACAACTTGGATGGAAGGGCCTTCCTCCTTCTCGACAATAACACAACAGTCAATATCTTCATCTTCCAGGAATAGATTCTTCAAGGCTGCTAGCACTTCTTCTTCTTCTGACCCCCATACGATGTCAACTTGCTGGATAGTCTGCTCCAAATGTGGTATAGGATTCCAATGGATAGTAGGGACTGCGCCATGGTGGCGACCAATTTTTGTACTCTTGCCAAGTGTATTTGTATCCCAGCCCAAAAGTGGTGCCATAGCGCTTCAACTGTATCGGTTTGGAAATCCCTTGAAGATTCTTGTCGAGCTTTTTGCTAGGCTCGTACCCCCTCCAGTTCAATATACTCTCGATCTTACTGTCTCACCACTTATCCTTGTCTATTGCATTGACTAGTTCGATGTGGTGATAGGTTTCTCCACCTAGACTTCTTCTACCCTCAACCACCAGGATGGTCTGGCGATTGTAGATAGGGTTGCTTCCATCTCCATGGATGATTACTTCTTGGTGATTCCACTCAAATTTCACTGCCTGATGCAATGTTGATGCTATAGCCCCAGCGACATGTATCCATGGTCGTCCTAATAACATATTATATGACGCGGATACATCTATCACCTAAAATTCAACCTCAAACCACGTAGGCCCCATTTGCAAACAAAGGCTGATTTCGCCAATTGTAGACCTCTAAGAACTGTCGAAAGCTTTTACGTTCTTGGACCCTTCTCTTATCTCGTACAATCCCTTGCCCAATTTCTTGAGTGTTGTCAATGTACAAATGTTGAGGCGGGATCCCCCATCGATCAAAAACGTGGTGATGAAATAATCCTCATATTGCACAGTGATGTGAAACGCCCTTTTGTGACATAGCCCTTCGGGCGACAGTTCATCCTCGTTGAAAGTAATTTTGTGACTTTCCAGTACTTGCCCCACCATGTTGGCCATTTCCTTCTTTCCCCGGCTACATAATCCTAGGGTACAATATTAGTGTTGAAATGCAGCGTGATTGATACTGTCACTGTGATTGGTGTGGCTATATTTACTTTAAATGGGACGGGTACAGTGGCAAGTGGAATTACTTCAACCTCAAACGGCACAGGTGCATTGGCAGGTGGTGCCGATTCAAACTCGAATGGAACTGACGCAACTACCGCATCATCTCCTGACAACTGAATCTGGACTATGATGGGATTCAGTGTGACCGCTGGCTTCTTTGGGTCATCACCTTCTTTGATCAACCCGATCAATCCCTATGTTCCCATTCTCCCTCTATCTCTATCATGTTGATGCCTCCACCCCTATGATCTGGGAGCGGATTGTTGCAGACGTTGGGAGTAGCCTCCTTTGCTTGGATGATCTTATTATCAATTAGAGACTAGATCTTATCCTTCAGTGAGCGGCATTCATCAATTGTATGTCCCTTCATGCCAAAATGGTATGCACAGGTTTTATTTGGATTGACCTAATGGGATGGATTTTCAAGGGTCACGGCAGGGATATGGGTGACATAACCAGCAACTTTCAGTTTTTCATACAACTGGTTAATAGGTTCAACAATGGCGGTATATTGCTTGGGTGGTCTACGTCAAAGTTGGGTCGAGGTCTTGGTAAATTTTGGCGAGCTGGAGGTGACTGGAAGTGAGATGGTTGAGAGTGGTATGTATGATAAACAGTGGCCGGTTGAGAGTATCTGGGAGATGTGGTTTGATAAGTAGGTGGAGGAGATGGATGATATGTTGGTGGAGGTGCTGGTTGATATGTGGGCGGGGGTGCTTGGTATGTAAGTGGAGAGGTTCGATATGTCAGTGGGGATTTAGGTCCCTGTGCAACCATTATAGCTCCCACATCTTTCTTTTTGGATATGTCGCTAGATTGTAGCGCCTTGTTCGTAGTTTGTAGTGCTTCAAAGTTGGTAACCATTCCGCTCGCAATCCCTTCTTCAATTCTTTCACCTAACTTGATGATGTCAGAGAATTTGTGGTTTTCAATCACCATCAGCCTCTCATAATATTGTGGGTCTTGTGCCTGGACGAAGAATTTGTTCATTTGCTCTTCATCTAGGGCAAGCTTGACCTTGGCTGTTTCGGACCTCCAGCGAGTGGCATACTCGCAAAAAGTTTCAGTGGGCTTCTTCTTAAGATTCTAGATGTAAAACACGTCTGGAGAATTCTCCGTGTTGAACCTGAATCTGTCCATGAAATCTGATGCCATGTTCACCCAGTTGGACCACTTCTTAGGGTCTTGGCTAATGTACCAAGACAAAGTATCTCCGGTGAGGCTCCTCATGAATAATTTCATACGAATCTTTTTGTCTCTTCCTACTTCAACCAATTTATCACAATAGGTTCTCAGATAGACTCTGGGGTCACCTGTACCATCGAACATCTCGAACTTAGGAGGTTTGTAACCCTTTGGTAGCTCCACATTGGGCTGTATGCAGAGATCTTCATAGTTCAATCCTTCAACTCCCTTACTTACTTCAACGCCCTGGACTCGGCTAGTCATTTTCTTGAGTTCGTCGGCCAAGTTCTTAATGAGCATATCCTTCTCACTGGATTCAGGTGTGTAAGAAATGGGTTGGGTTGACTGAGGTAGAGTCTCCACGTATATGGGGTTTCTATGATGGCATGGCGCCTGAGCATAGAGGTGGTCATTTGTGGAGTTTTATGGTTCAGAGTTGATTAGTGGGGTGTTTCTCGGAGTGTGGCAATTGTTGTGTTAGTGTTGTGGTGGAATAATTGGATTTTTTTGGTGGAGTTGTATGGTGGTAAGTTGTATAAGGATTCTGTTTTTTTGGGGTACTCTGAGGAGGTATGGGGTTTTGGGTGTTCGAATGATTGCATCTGGAACAGTAAGTGATAAGGATAGATTCGCCAAGTTTCACACATGTTCAAGCTCCCCTTGGAGTTTCAACAACCTTTGCTTGAGTTGGGACACAACATTATCTTGAACCTGAGTACCTTGACTATCAGAAGCTTCTGTTCGTTCAGCTGGCATTGTGTTTTCCTTTCTGACATTGCTCAAATATTCCATTTTTCCTTTGCCTTTACCCTTGACTTTAGGTGGACTAAGAGGAGGAGAAGGTGGAGGGCCCCTGGATCTTGTATGGTATGACGATGATGCCAGAATGAACAAACCAACCTTTGGTGAGGGGAATAATCAAAAGAAAGAAAACAAAACAAAAACAAAAGGTAGCCAAGTCAGTGAGGGTCATGAGAAAAGATTTACAGTATTTAAACACATATTGCAGGAATGTAAATGTGTGTCCTAATTTTGGGATCCTCGTTGTGCCCGAGGTAGGCCTAGAGACAAGTTGATTTGGAGAACTTAGATACCAAAATGCCTCATTTCATTAATGTAAAACAGACGACACTAAAATAATAAGTAGGAAATAAAGTCACTAATGTCACTCGGACTTATTACATTGACAAAAGCGGTGGATAAACCTAGCCTACTTGGTCCCAGAAGGACCTTCCTCAGATTCAATATCCTTGATCCCATCGAACAAGTTCCCCATCTCGCGCAGTCCCAGCAGTAGGTATGCTTTGGCCAGGTGACCTCCTTCGTTTTCCTCGGCTTTCAGGCAGTCCTCAACCCTCTTGTTGATTTTGCCTTCCAACTCCACTATGCCTAGTTCCAAGTACACCAGCTTCTTGTGGGAACGGATAGCCATATCTCTCCATTCATCGATCAACCTTTTGTTGGCCTCATGTATTTCCTGGTGCTCATTTTCGGAATCATGGACCCTTTTGCGCAACCGGTTGTACTTGACGTGAGTCTCAGCATCTTCGTCTATGATTCTATTGCCTCGACTGATTCTTGGCCTCACCGCCCCATATAAGTCATCTTCCAACCAAGACGGATAAAGTGGTGCACACCCAGCATGGTACCTGTCTGGTTCAATAGTATTCTTTTCCAGGATGATTTTGCAGTGCCACATATGTTGAGCTTGGAACTTGTAGGGGACTTCCTCATCTTGGAAGTCAGCCCTGAAGTGGCTCATCTTATCAACCCTCGACATAACTTGCTTTCTGCCTGTCTGTCTCATGACCCGGAGAGGAACGTAAGAATATATTCCTCTCAACCCAATCAGTACTAGGTGTGGTGCATCCCTAGACCTGATGATGAATTCATCTGTCAGGAACCACTCGAACATCCATTGCACCCGCTCCTCAGTTAGGTTATCAAAGAATTATACCTAATCTTTGGCAGTCTCTGGCTGAGCAAATCTGGCGGGAATATATGTCATCCGCTTGGGGTGATGGAAAGCAATGTGGTCATTCCAAGCCCTTCACGGAAGTTCTTGGTGGTATTGGCCCTTTTGAAGATGTTCTAAGAGCCATAGCTGCAGTAACAAGTTGCAACCCTAAAAATGCTTAGCTCCTCTTTGACAACGTTCCAAGGCTCGGTAAATGTCAGATATGATCATAGGGACAATGCTGAAGGCTTGCCCATCAATCCCCTCAATCAAAGCCTTGGTTACCATGGCTAACCTAGTGTGAATCATTTCCCTCTTAGTTTGAAACACGACCAATCCCAAAAAGCAAACAATGAATACAAATACCCTATGGTGGATATGACCCAGAGATGTGATGGAAAACTCATCATGATAGGTACAGTATGATTTGTTGTGACCATATCTTTCATATAGGTACTCGAAGGATATGTATGATTGCTTCTTCAACCCCATCATTTTCAGAAAGCCTTTGCCTGTGCGGTTCTCAGTCACCAACAACCTAGGGGTCTCCCAAACCAACCCAGCTAGCCCTCCTATCTCTTCTAACAACGGTGTCATCTCGATATTCCCGAAGCGGAATACAACTCTTTCACTATCCCAAAACAAGGTGGCGGCCTCAATCAACATGTTGTTTGATTGGATGTCCAGAAGTGAGGGTAGATTGCCCATGTATTTCTTGACGTGTTTCTTATCACTAGAGGGAAGATCCTCCCACCAGTTTAGGAGCATTGGAGGGATATTGCTAACCATACCGAATTTGGGGACCTCCTGCCTCATTTTCTGCAAGACAAAAAATAGTTAGTCCCTCACCCCCGCCAGACTCGACTATTTATACATTTATGATTAGCATACATGCATTTAGTTCTACAAATAAATGCACAGAACGTGATCACGTCCGTTAGGATTATGAAAACCCTGGTGGACTTTGGACAAGGCTGTCTTAAAGGGTTATTGCGCGGACGACACATTAACCCAGCTAGGTTTGACCATGATGCATACACAGTATAACAAAGTAAGGTTTTCTATAGGGTTTTAGACTGGTACCCTTGAGCGGACAACTCAAGGGGACAGCCACATAACCATCGACTGCACCGCTGATCGACTGGATTTACCGCAAATAAGCCTTTCCGAATTTAAGGGTGATATAAAATAGGAAGAGCCCAACCACTCATCAAGCATTGCTATAGTATTTGTATTGGCACGAGTGGAATATGATGTTCAACATGATTATGCAGCAATAAAAGCATGTTGTCATGTATTTGCACGTTATGAAAGCGATAAATACAACAATAACAATTTAAAGCGGCTACAAAGGAAAACAAATAAATGTGGCAGTTTCATTTTGGAGAAATAAATACTTGAAAAATAAACAATTAATTGCACATAAATGGGAAAGGGAAACGGTGCTAGTATTAACAAAGTAGAGATACAAATTCACAAAGCAGTTCGAAATGGTAAAAGCCTAAATCCTCAGCAGAGTCGACATGCTATCGCGCCCCCTTTTTCCTCTACTTTCAAATCAGTCAGGGTATTTGACATTATTAGGACAACTCATTTCCTTTTGGGATAAGGGATATAAAGGATTTGAAGAGTCGCCACCTAACGAATTAAGGTGTGTTAGGGCACCTATTAAGGGTCACGAATTGTACAACCAGAGATTGGGTAAGGGCTTGAAATTACATCAAGTGGAAGGTGTTAGGCACCCCTCAAATTCCACAACTGTGGTTCCCGGCCAAATGAACTTTGTGAATTAAACATGTAGCAAATAAGCAGTCAAAGCATCAACATGTAAACAAATAAAGGTTCGTAAAGATTTACAGTCTAAGCACACATATGTGATAAAAGTTGAAGGATTCACAGTCTAAGCACACATGTGTAAAGGTAGGGGAGTCCTAAGTTATTTATCCTATAGGATCACATCAATGCAATTCCCGGTAATCACTCCTTAGTGAGGGGCTACACGTGGAATTAGCGCACCGGTCATCATATCCATATCTACCCTTTACCCACCCCTTAACGGTTATTTAGAGAGTTTTATTTAGCGATCTATATGTGTGCTGCTACATGTCCCTTCCTTGTGGTCCTGGAGAAATTTAGGACCTCTAGATATAGGTAGTTCTAGATAAACCCTTGAGGTTTTAAAAGGATAAAATTCTAGGCGACAAGCAAGAACAAACATGACTTAACAAATAAATATAGGAAAAACAGTTTAGAGGCCCAGATTTACCTCCTCAGATAATGCACATAAGCAGCACGTCTCAAAGACAAACAAGAGGCAGTTTTATTAGACAGGAACCTAGGCAGGATATCTAAGTGAGTTTCAATGCCCAGAAATACATGACACTATTTTTATAAACTCAATATCGGGGCCCTAATTAGTTTTCCTACTGATTTTAAACCCGCGAGTCTTTAAACAAAATCCAAACTACAATAGTTTTCCTGTTTTATAGAAATTAAATACCTAAGGCTTGCCTAGGCATGAGACTGCACATAATAATTACCAGAATTGTTAAAACAGTTCAGAGGTTGTTCTACCTAAAAGCATGTTGTTCTAGGTGATACGAATACAAGAATGCAAAGATTGTTACCGGTTTCATTAAAAGCAGACATGACAACTATACGTGAGGCTGTTTCGTTCCCTTTCATGAATCAACAGTTTAAGCTAGGCGTCGTTAAGAAAATGCTAAAAAAATCCCTAACACATGATTTCTAAATGCTCAGAAATGACAGTTTTATGTCAATGATCCTTAAATTAACAGAATTCCTAAGGCACGATTTTCTGAATGCACACGAAGTTACAAAATTATTAGAACATGATTTTGAATGCACAAGAGTAACAATTTTTAATTAATTTTTTTATCATAGGAGCAGGATATCTAAGGGGAAGGCATAAACATAGATTAAGGACATGTTGTACATTAAAGCAGTAAACATGAAAACCCTAAAGACATGGTATCTAATGCATGTTTAGCATGGTTTGAATGTATATGTTGGTCCTAAAACATGGATTCTAATGCAAGTATGAACAATTTAGGGCCTAAAACATGCTTTCTACCCAATGACATTGATAAATCTATAAGTCGTCCCCAATATTCGTTTACAAATAATTATTATAGACCAGCTGAATAAATTATATAAATAGATAAAGGAAAAGAAGAAGTTAAACTATAGGGAGTCTGAAGCAGGCCCAAGTATATCCTGAAGATACCAGATCTTCCATAACCTCAAGTTCCAAGTTTATAGCCAGTCTCATGTCCGGGTGTGTCAGAGTTCCCTAAGGACCTCAAGGATCCTGGGCGGTGCTCACACCTAGAGTTTCATAACCAGAATTGGGTAAGTGTGGAAAGGTCAACCCCAGTGCATCAGTGTTTAGAGGGATCTCACAGGGATCCCAAAGCAGTTACACACTGGGGGGCAGAACCTAAGAGTAGAGTGAGAGTGCTTGACATAGTTTTCAAAGGGTTTAATAGGAAAATAGTATCGAAAAGGACTCAACTGAGTGAGGTAGTTTTATAAAATAGGAGTTGTTTAGTAGTAAAAAAACAATTTGGACAAGAAATTGTAATCAAATAAAACAACCGATCAATCACAGAACAAACAGGTTCCTCACCACATGATTCATACACAGGAATTGGGAGTTGGGGACACACAATACACATAGTGAACATATAATAAACATAAGTCTTTTGTAATTAAGGAGTAGCTAATGGTGCAAACAGTAAGGCATGGATTTCAGAAGTGCTAATTAGAACATAGTTATTGAATCAGAAGTGCTTAAGGGGTTCATGGGATTGAGAAATGATATAGTATAGGATTGTGTGAACCTTAGAACAGACAATGGACATAGTAGTACTAAACATGATTGAGCAGAGTTGAACATAGCATCAGAACAACTTAAGAGGTTCATGGGATTGGGAGATAACATAGTAGAGGACTTCATAATAACAGTGAGAACATAGCAATACTAAACATGATTGAGCAGGGTTGAGCACAACATCAGAATAATTTAGGATAGCAAATTGACTTTGCAAAAACTGGTGTATACCAGAAATTAGGTAAATCAAATAGTTAACCATTCAAACATGCATAAATAGAGTAGAGTTAGCTTGAGACATACTACAAAGGACTGAACAAATTTCATAATCATGCTGATCATAAGTGAAATTAGGACATAACTAATATGCTAAGTGAAGCAGTAGTGTAAACATGTGAATTACATGTTGAAAAAGCCAAACAATAGACAGAAGTAGACTGGTGAATAGCAAATTAAAGCAGTAAGTAAACACATAGGTTGTGGAACTTGGATTTAAATCAGAACATATCAGTTATAGAGAGAAAATACTAAGTATAGGGCAGTAGAGTGAAATAATTAGCCTTGGCTTGCAGCCGGCTAATTCTATTGAAGCAGCAAGTAGCAAGAAATAGCAGAAAGTTTTTAAATATGAGAGAGAGTTCGAACCAGTGAGTTCGTGTGTTTGAATGAAAAGAGAAGAGAGCATATATAATAGTTTGAAATCCGTGTAAATAAGGCAAGAATCTGTATGTTCAGTAATTAAAGAACTCATAAACAATTAAAATAAAATCAGTCCAAGTCTTCCCTTAATTATGGGAATCATTTCAAACAGTAAAGTACATGAAACAAGTTAAGGAAAGAAATCATATATAGCTGGAGTATAACAAATAAGGAAAGACTTCAGACAGTACAGGTATAAAATAGGTAATTAGGTCTAGGTTCATAAAGTCTAATTAAGGAAACAATCAGTAGGAGTCAATTAGTAATATAGTCAACCACACAATAAGGTAAGAAAATAACTTCAAGGTTGTAAAATCAGGAAAAGGTAACCGAAAATCAGTGAGGAGTATCAACACAATAAATCAAGGATTCAAATAAAAATAGTACTGATTAAGGGAAATTAATATAAATTTGTGTGAATAAACAAAATAAACATAGTATAGGAAGGAAGAAACAAATCAGAAACCCTAATAAGCACAATAGGGTAAAAATCATAAATAATCAGTCGAAACATATTCATGAGCATCGAACACACACGTAGCAGAATCGACAAGCAAAGATGAACTCAGGATTAAAACATAGTGTTAAAATTGGGGTTTTAACATAAAAAATTAGGATTAAAAGACAACTTAAAAAAAGTCGTTTCAACATACGAGAATCAGAGAACAACATTTAAAAGAGACCAGAAATATGTTTTGAAGAAAAATTTCGGAAAACACTAATGAGAAAAATGAAGAGACGCTTTGAAAAGTCGAAAGATTTTCATAGAAAAATAATAAAACAACTCAAAACATTCTCAGATTTGTTAACGATCTAAATAGTCCAGAGATAAAATTAGGGTTTTGATAGAGATAACTCAGACATAGAGAGATTCTGGCTTAGGAGCCATAGACTTAGTAATAAAATAGGACGATCTTACTTAATCGGGCCATGATGGCCTGGGAACGGCGAGAACATGCCATGGGGTGTGAGTGAACAGCCACTGGTCCCTTGAGGACCTCACGACAGCAGGAATCCGGTCATGGGGGAGCCATTGAGGCTAGGGGTGGTGGTGAGCCACCATTATTACCGGTGAGCAAGTAGCCGATGATAGGGAGTGTAACGACCCGACCGATCGTTTTGTGTTCTAGGACCCCGTGCCCCTAAATGAGACTTCCCGTAGTTTCTTTTACTGTTTTATGTATTGTGGGGACGGGTGGTTCGATATTTGGAAGAGTTTGGAATGGTAATGGAACACTTGGTTCCTTAAGGTTGGCCTTAAAGTCCAAGTTTGACTTCGGTCAACATTTTTAGTAAACGACCTCGGAATCGAGATTTGATGGTTCCGGTAGTTTCGTATGATGATTTCGGACTTGGGCGTATGTTCGGAACAAATTTTGGATGACCCGGGAGCGTTTCAACGCCAAATAGTGAAAGTAGAGTTTCCTTAAGTTCAAATTGAGGTTTGGAACGTGTTTTTGTGTTATCGAGGTCCAAACGGAATTCTGAGATCGGGAATAGTTCTTTCATGTCATTTATGACTTGCTCGCAAAATTTGGTGTCATTCCGAGTAGTATAGGTAGGTTCGGCGCGTTGGTAGCGAATTCTAGAACTTGAAGTTCTTAAATTTGATCCAATAGGTTTTGGGGTGTGATTTTTAGATTTAGCATTGTTTCGGACGTTCTGAAGGCTCGAGCGAGTACGTATTATGATTTATGACTTGTTGGTATAATTGGACGGGGTCTCGGGTGGGCCCAGATGCCATTCGGTCATCGAACGAGGAAAAAACCAACAACAAATGATTGCTGGTGCACCAGATTTGGTGCGACCGCACCTGCGGTGGCCCAGTCGCAGGTGCGAGACCGCTTCTGCGGTCCCCTGTCTCGCAGGTGCGGCCCCATGTGAGGAAGTGTCACGACCCCAAATCCTAATAGGTCGTGATGGCGCCTATCGTGGAACTAGGCTAGCCA